>VDFB02364090.1:0-54262 GCA_007258455.2 Sequoia sempervirens | reverse complement strand
CTTGGTAAATATGTCTGCAATCTACTCCTTAGTAGGCACATACTCCAATCTAACTTCGTTTTCACTTACTTTCTCTCTCAAAAAGTGAAACTTGATAGATATATGCTTGGTCTTGGAATACAACACCAGATTCTTAGAAATGTTAATAGCACTTGAGTTATCATAGAATATAGCAATAGGCTCATCATACACAATTCTAATATCCTTTAACATTTTTTTCATCCATAGTACTTGAGTACAATTATTAGTAGCAGTAATGTATTTTGCCTCTGCAGTAGATAAAGAGATAACATTCTGCTTTTTGCTTAACCATGATATCAACTTCTTTCCCAAGAAAAATGCTCCACCACTAGTACTTTTCCTATCATTCACATCTCCTACCCAATCAACATCAGTAAAGGCACTCAAAGTAAGATCATCATCTTTAGGATACCATAAACCAAAATCAACTATCCCCTTCAAGTATCTAAAAATCCTCTTCACAATAGTCACATGAGATTCTTTAGGATCAACTTGAAATCTAGTGACAATACATACAACATTCATGATATCAGGCCTAGTTTGAGTCAAATAAAGCAATCCGCCAATCATTGATCTGTATCTAGTTTTATTTTCCTTCGAAGAATCGTCATCAATTGTCGACTTGCATCTGGTCACCATAGGTGTACCAACTGGCTTTGAATCTTCCATACCAATTTTCTTCAGTAATTCTTTCACATACTTGGACTAAGATATAAAGATCCCTTTATCTAACTGAGTAATTTGCAATCCCAAGAAGAATTTCATCTCTCCAATAATTGACATCTCAAACTCATTCTCATTAGAAAACTTCATACACAAGCTATCATCTCCTCCAAATATGATATCATCAACAAAAACTTCCACAATCAAATCTTTATCATCATTCTTGAAAAATAGATTACTATCAACAATACCTTTGTTAAATCCAAGCTTCACCAAGTACTTATCCAATCTAGCATACCATGCTCTAGGGGCTTGCTTGAGTCCATACAATGCTTTCTTCAATCAAAAAACCATATCTCCTTGATCAGTCAACTGGAATCCATCAGGTTGTTCAACATACACTTCTTCTTCCAATTCACCATTTAGAAAAGCAGACTTGACATCCATTTGATAAACTTTGTAGTCTTTATAAGCAACATAAGCAAGAAACAATCTCACAGCTTCAATTCTAGCAACAGGGGAAAAGGTTTCTTCAAAATCAATACCTTCCATCTGTGAATATCCCTTACATACTAGTCTTGCTTTGTTTCTAACCACTTCACCTTGTTCATTTAGTTTGTTTCTAAAGACCCATTTAGTTCCAATTACATTCTTATCCTTAGGTCTGGGAACAAGAGTCCATGTATCCTTCTTCTCAATTTCATGTAGTTCCTCTTTCATTGCTTCAACCAAATGTTCATCTTTGCCATGCTTCATTCACATTTTGAGGGTCATTCTTTGAAATCAAACGATATTCTTCTGCAATCTTTCTCCTAGTCTGGACACCTTTTTTCTTATCACCAATAATTTGATCTTTTGAATGATTCAACCTTACATACCTTAGAGTCTTCTTAGAATTTTCTTCAATTTCAAGCTCTTCTAATCTCTCTTTTGTTCTTCTACCAGTTTCTCCTTCCTCTTGATCTTCTTGATTCACCATAATGATTTGGACTTGACTTGAGTTTTGACCTTTGTTTGTACTATCATTCTGATCATTAGAATCATATCCACAAGTTCTGGATAGTGTAGCTATGTCTTCATCAACCTTAACATTTTCACTTTCAACCATTTTCTTCAATTTCTTATTGTAACACCGGTAGTCCTTACTTTTAGTAGCATATCCCAAAAAGATTCTTTCATCACTCCTAGCATCAAAATTTCCCATATCTTCATCTCTTTTGATATAACACTTGCTTCCAAAGATCTTGAAATATCTAACAGTAGGTTTTTGACCAGTCCATAGCTCAAAAGGAGTCTTACCATTATCACCTTTGATTTGTACCCAGTTAAGTGTGTACACAACAGTACTCACAGCTTCTCTCAAGTAGATATGAGGCACATTTCCTTCCAACATCATGGTTCTAGTAGCATCTAGAATTGTTTTGTTCTTCCTTTCCACAACTCCATTTTGTTGAGGGTCTGTGGTTCAGATAACTATCTCCTTATTACATGTTCTTCACAAAAAGAATTAAACTCACCGGAAGTGAATTCACCATCTCTATCTAATCTTAGACATTCAATCTTCAGACCTGTCTCTGTCTCAACCATATCCTTAAAGATCTTGAACTTTTCCAAAGCTTCATATTTCTCCCTTAAGAAAGTAGCCCACATGATCCTTGAATAGTCATCAATAAGCAATATGAAGTACCTGTATCCTTGTAAACTTCTAGTTCTAGCAGGACCACACAAATCAGTATGCACAAGATCCAACAATCCATTTGAATTTTGTTGTTTACTTCAGAATAAAATTATTGTTTTCTTTCCTAACTCATGAAAATCTTTGCATACGACATTAGTAGGTTTCATCAGCTTAGGAAGATATCTCACAGCCTTAATGGAACTTATCTTAACAATATTATCAAAGTTAACATGACACATTCTCCTATGCCACAACCAGCTTTCATCAATTTGAGCAATCAAACAACTTTTACTAGCAGCACTCAGGTGGAGAATATTACCTTTTGTTTTTGTACCTAATGCAATCACATTTCCATAATTTCCCAATATTTTTCACTTACGATCCATGAACTGAATATTGTATCCCTTATCAACCATATGTCCAACACTTAAAAGATTATGCTTCAAACCTTCAACATATAAAACATCATCAGTATTATGCTTACCATCAAGAGAAATGCATCCTCTTCCATGGATCACACCAGCTGTATTATCACCATATCTCACAACACTGCCATCATACTTTTCCAAATTCACAAACTTACTTTTATCTCATGTCATATGATGAGAACAACCACTATCAATTACCCATTCATCTTTCTCTTCAACTTGATCAACTAGGGCTTTCTCCACATTTGTACAACTAGTAGATTCAGTAGACATGGGATTATTTTCCTTGATAGCAATAAACACAAATTCATCTTCACTTGCATTTCCTTTGTCAGATTCATCATCTGTCACACCTTCATCGACAGGATAGTAACACTTCTTTTAGAATTTAGGCTTGTTAAATCTTGGCTTGGAAACTCTCTCAGGACACCTTGATGCAAAATGACCTATCTTATTGCAAGAGAAACATTTAATAGGTAGCTTTCCTTTATACTTACCTTGTCCTTTGTCTTCTCTTTTCACAATTAATGCTTCAAGTTCTTCAAGCTCTCTTTCTTCTTCATCAAGCCGTCTCATTTAATCCTCATACTTGAATGTATTTCTAGATGAGCTTTCACCCAGATCATATCTCTGTCTATCTCTTCCAAAAGCAGTGGCCTTGAATGCAGATTCAACCTTAAGAAGTGCATCACCAAATTCACTTAGCTCAAAATCAGTAAGCTTACCAATCAACATATCTCTAGTAACATTAGTTATAGTCCGAAGCTCTTCAATAGCACTAGTCTTGACTTTGTAAGAATCAGGAAAGGATCTAAGCACTTTAGCAACAATCTTTGATTTGTCTATCTATCCACCAACACATCTGATACAACACACAAGCTCATTCACTCTTTACATGAAAGTAGTAACATTTTCATCATCACCCATTTTCAAATTTTCATATTTCCCTTTTAGAATTTGTAGCTTAGAAATCTTCACATTAGCATCACCTTCATACAAGTTTTCCAACTTTTTCCAGATCTCATAAGCAGTCTTCAGATCCATCACATTTTTCATCTCAGTATTAGTCAAAGCACTCAATAACGCCTCCTTAGCCCTGATATTATACTCAACATCCCTGATCTCAACAAAAGTAGTAGGACCATTCTGTGGAATAACATATATATCTTTTGTATTGCTCTAGTAGGGTTCACCAATGCATCTCATATTGAACTCCATTCGAGTCTTCCATAAAGAATAATTTGTTCCATCAAATCTAGGACTATCCTTCTTATAAGTTGCCAACCCAGATTACCTCAATCTGTTAAACTTCTTCCAAGGAACCACAAGCTCTGATACCATTTTTTTTCAACACAAGGGAAAACAACTGAGAGGGGAGGGTAAATCAGTTGTCACCAAATATCAAACTTATTCAACTTGTTTACTTTATTATTAGATCTGAGCATTAATCATGAAAGCATAAATGAACAACACATCAGAATCACACATAACACCAAGATTTTTTACGTGGAAACCCTATTAGGGGAAAAACCACAGTGGAGGTCATTCCACAAGATTATACCCTGTTAAAAGTATAAGAGAATATAAATGGGGAATGCACATGCATTCAGGAACACTTCCTAGAGCTCACTGGTCAAATACAAAATAGGCTTACTGCCCAAAGGAAGACACATTTTCTTATAGAAAGGTTCTGATTAAATCCTTCAGACTTTGAACTGAGAATATAGCATCTGCTAATTCCCGGTTATAGTTCTGGTTAAGCACATGAACACTTTTGCATTCTTCTTCACTCTTCTTCACTCTTCTTCTCTACCTTTGAATGATCTGAAATTTATTTGTACATAGGACTCTTACACTTCGCACACACACACACACATTCATTCACACCTTCAAATGATAAAACAATCACTCTTATATATCTGAAACAAGAAATTACATCGCTATAAGCTGGCTCCAAAGAAATAATAAAATGAATATAAACAGTCAGCCCAAATCAATAAAGATTATGCATGTGAATCAATGAAGGTCAGCCACAACATAGTGAAGACTGAAAATAACATCCTCAAACATAAACCACTTCAATTAATTACTCCTCAAAGATTCACAACATGCTTCAACACCTTGTCGGCCAAGAACATGAAAAACATGAACACGCAAGAGAAAATATCAGATCACGAGCACAACGATCAATGCGGATGTGCAATATAGATAGAGCACAAACTAAAAACATCCACAAGCATCATGAAACACTAGAGAAGCATCCACAATAACTGAACTTACTAGAATCACATGATCTTCATTCAGGAACACAAACTGAAGTAATAGAAAAACTGTTAGAATACAAATCTTCATAACTCGATCAAATCTTCACATGGATCTTTGAAACTTGATGTGGATAAAATAGATATACTCAACAAGAAACCCTTTATTCCACAACCTCAGAATAGAAATGAACTGAACACACTGACATAAAGAACTTCACTTCACCTTTGACAACCTGTAGCACTTCTTATTACAATTTTCTCAATATCCTAGACATATACAACTTCTAATGCAACAATACTAATAGTGTTGACATCAATGAAAACCACATATCAGCAACACACCACAACATACAACATGAACCTAGATATCTACTTTCTTGTGATGTAGTTCATTGGAATGGCCTATACCCACTTCATGAAATATTCAGTGGCGATGATGATGAACTTATGTCCACTAGATGAGGTGGGGATGATTTTACCAATGATATCGATCCCCCATTGTGAAAAGGGCCAAGGTTTGATGATTGGGTGGAGCTCCTAAGTTGGTGCATGGATGAGGTCCCCATGCTATTGACACTACAAAAATTTTCAGACATAGTCGTGAGCTTCCTTCTCCATTGTAGGCCAATAGTACCTAGTCCTCAGCAGTTTAGTGGCCAAGGTCATACCACTCGAATGTGACCCACAAATGCCATTGTGTACCTCAGTTAAAGCATTCAACACTTCCTCAAGATTAAGGCATCGTAACAGGGTTCCCTCGATACTCCTATGGTACAGGATGTCTCTTAAGATGATAAAATGGGATGACTTCTTGACAAATGTTCTCATAAGGTTCGAGGTGATATCAGTGAGGAGGACTCCTATTCTCAAGTAGGTGTAAATTTCATGATACCAAGGGTCACCGGGACCAACTATTTCACACACAAATTCATACTCTGGTACCTCGAAAGCTAGTACGAGAAGCTACTCTACAAGGAATTCTTGCTTAGGGACATTGCATGGGACATCTAGTGGTGATCCGATTGTTGCCATAGCATCCGCTACTCTATTTTTTTCCCTGGGTATTTTCTCAAATGTGATATCAATGAAGAATTCTTTGAGGATTTCCACTAGTTTCTTGTATGGGGTCAATTTGTCATCCTTCATTTGGTATTCATCATTGACCTGGTTGGTGATAAGCTATGAGTCTCCATAGATCTTGAGTGTCATGATTTTCCATTGTACTACAATTATGAGTCTTATATATCAAGAGCCTCATATTCTACAATATTATTTGTGCACAAAAAATATAGCTTGTATGACTTAGGTATGCAATCCCCTTGTGGTGTGATGAAGAAGACTCCAGCTCCTAACCCATGTTGTGTGTAGGATCCATCAAAATATACTTTCCAATTATTTTCTATGCTTACGTTAAAGATGGACTCATCAGGGAACTCTGATACAAGTGGATTCTCTGAATACATCAATGCTTCTACTAGCTAATCTACAATTACTTGTCCTTTAATGGCCTTCTGTTCTACATACTCAATGTTGTGCTTTGTCAGGATCATGACCCATTTAGTTGTTCACCCTTCTCAAGCATTGCTTTAGAAAGAAAATACTTGAGAGGATCTATCTTGGCAATGAGTTTTATCTGGTGAGCCAACATATAGTGTCTAAATTTTTGTGTGACAAACACAACTGCTAAGCAAGCCTTCTTAATGGATGTATAATTCAACTCATGTCCCACCATGGTTCTATTGATGTATTAAATAGCTCTCTTTCCCATTTTCATCATGTTGTGCCAAGAGAGCACCAAGGGCTACTGTTGTTGCTGATATATATAGGATCAAGGGCTTGTTTGGAATTGGTGGCACAAGGACTGGTGGTGTGAGAAATTACTCCTTGATTTTATTGAAATCTTGATCACATTTCTCATCCCATTTGTATGCTACCCCCTTTTGGAGTAGATGAGAGTATGGGATAGCCTTATTTGCTAATTGTGCTATAAACCGATGAATGGATTGGAGTCTTCCTTGCAAACCCCTTAATTGCTTCAATGTCCTGGGTGCCTCCATCTCAAGAATCACTTTGACTTTGGTGGGGTCTTCCTTGATTTCTCTCATAGATACAATGTACCCTAGGAGCTTACCTAATTTTACACCAAAGACACACTTCTTTGGATTGAGTCTAACCTTGTATTCTTCCATCCTATCAAAGATAGAGCTTAATGCTGCTATGTGATCTAGATGCTTCTTTGATTTGGCCAATATGCCATCCACATAGTCTTCCACAGTTTTGTGAATCATGTCATGGAATATTAGCGTCATATCCCTCTAGTAGGTAGCTCCTACATTTTTTAACCCAAATGACATCATGTTCCAGCAATAAGTCCCCCATGGACAGGTGAAAGCTATTTTGTGTTGATCATCTTTGGCTATCATTATCTGATTGTACCCTGAGAACCTATCCATTAATGACAACATTTCAAGTCATGTTGTTTGATCCACAATCATGTCGATATTAGGAAGAGGGAAGTCATCCTTAGGGAATGCTTTATTTAGGTCTCTGAAGTCAGTGCAAATGTGCATGCCCCTAGTGGGTTTAGAGACTGGTACAAGATTTGAAACCCACTCTGGATAATCAATTGGCCATATGAAGCCAGCATCAAGGAGCTTTTGTAATTCAAGTTTGACCAGTAATGCTATTTGTGGATGCATCTTTCTCAGCTTTTGTCTTACTGGTTTTGCTTCTGGATAGACAACCAAATGGTGAACCACAACCTTTGGCTCAAGACCAGACATGTTAGCATAGGTCCATGCAAAGTTTACCTTTCTTTCCTTTAGAAAAGTAGTTAGGAGTTCTTGTTCTTCTGTCAAAAGTGATTCTGCATAGAAGGTGATATGTGGTGCTTCCTTGGTCCCTAGATTGACTGGATTGCAATTCTTTGCTAAGACTGTTGACTTCTCCTAATGAATAGCACTAAGGGGAAGATTGAATCCCTCATCCTCTGGCACCTAAGAGAGGTTTTCACCATTGGATATGTCCTTTTTTCTTTTACTATTTTTGGGTCAAAAAGTTCCATAGCGTGGTTTTCACTTAAAGACCTAGATATTATTCTTAAATTTTCACTTTTGTGACTGAGGGATTCAATCATTTCCCCATAGTAGGCATGTGTTTCTAGCTCAATGTTGAAACAAGCTTTGTGATCTCCATATTGTATCATATCCCACAATCCCATGAATTTTGAGAGAGCCTCATTGTTTTTGAATGTGTCTAAAATCAGTGGTCCTCGTTGGTCGTAATCGATGAGTTGGGGATAGGCTAAGTTTAGCTTCTGGGTTTGGTTGTTTGACTCAAAATATAGGGTACTAATTATGAGAAGGGAGGAATCCTTGAATAGCATGGGTAGGTCAGTTATGGGATCCTCATCACATACATCGGTTATGTCAAAGGTAAATTTATCTAAAGGTAAACCTATGGATACCGGTAACTGAGGAGAAGCTTTGAATTTTCTAACTGGGGCACCTTTTCCAAGTATGGTTATTTTTAGAGTACATCCAAGGCCAAGATTCTTTATTCACTTCTCAGGAATTATAGGTTCTAACAAGCTATTATCATTTTTCCCAAGCTTTTCATTTTTGTTATAGCCCCACCCTTGCATTAATTGTAGTCCTTTGTTGTTATTGTCCATGGGAAGATCAAGTACAAGCCTTTCATCTTGATACAATAAACTTGATATATCCCTTTCATCTACCACTTCTTGAATTAGGTCCCCCCACCTCTTGAATTTGGAGGGGTCTGCTTTGAAGGTTTGGGTTGATGTTTCAATTGGTGAGGTTGTCTATGAGATCGAGGAGATTGAGGTAACTCTCCTATTACAAAGGCACTCTTTTTAATTTTGTAATCCCCACATCCATTGTCTCGGATTATTATTTTGATATCAGAGATGTCAGGAATGGCGGGTGTCTTTGTCTCAAAAGTGGGGGCGAAGGTAGATGGGTCTACATATGGAGTCATGGGACCTTCATCATTCTTTGAGACTTGAGGGATCTTGTAGTACTTGGCTTACAGATTCTTGCAATAATAAAATGGCTCAGGATCACTAGGGATTGTGACCTCTTGATTTTGATAGGGAAACTTGACACATTGATGGAAGGTAGATATGACAGCTTGCATCCCATGGATCCATGGGCGCCCCAGGAGGATATTATAAGGTAGTTCTAGATCAAGGACTTGGCATGTAGTTTCCATGATGGCTGACCCTACTTGAATAGGGAGTTGAATAGTGCCTTGAGACACTCTTTCTTGATCATCATATGCCCTAATTGTAATACCTTTACCTTTTTCAATCACGTCCTCAAAGAATCCCAGATTACTTATTAGCTTGAGGGTACAAATATTTAGACCTGCAACCCCATCCACCAAGACTCTTTTGACTTTATTCTTATGGACCAAGACCTCGAGATGGAGTGCATGGTTATGAGATGGTTGAGTTGGGAGATCTTGTTCAGATAATTTTAGGAGATGCAGTGTGGTGATGCGTCTGACCATAGCTTGGAATTGGTCTGCATCAAGATCTATGGGGACAGTGGATGTAGCCAATGATTCTTCTAGGATTTTCATGTGTGCAGGTGAGATTTTTAGCAACTCCATGATGGAGATTTGGGTGGGGGTTCTTTCTAGCTGGTCCAAGACATTATAGCCATTGGGAATGGATTTTGGATTAGATGTAGGTTCCTTGGGTGGTTGTGATGGTCCAGGAATGGTAACTCTGCCACCGCGTGTGGTGACTCCACAGTTGACTCTAGATCCCTTGATGTTAACAATAGCGACCATTCATTTAAGGATGCAACAACATGATCATAAACATGGTTTACATTGTTATAATTTTCCTTTCCATCGTTGTTCCCTTTATTGTGATCTGGCATTGGATTCATGTATATCTTAAGGTCCTGATTTCTGGTAGGTTGTTCAATGTTTATGGTTTTGTCATCGATAAGGTCTTGGATCAATTTTTTTAGTCTCATGCAACTGGTCATCGTGTGTCCCTTGATTTTATGAAAATTGCAATGGTGATTTTTGTTATACCATGATGGTTTCACTTGGGGTTCTTGATAATTCTCATAAATAGGGATTTTAATGAGATTCTCTTGTACCAATTTATTCATGACAGATTCGATTGATTCCCCAAGGGGTGTGTATTTTCGTTTGGGAGAATACTTGTTTTGTGGGGGTGGTCCCCCTTGATTATTTAGATTATTGACCACTTGATTATTGTGTTGTTGTAATGCCACATTGGCTTGTGTGTTGTTTTAGTTATTGGCTTGTAGTTGTTGATATGTTTGTGTGTTTTTCTTTGGAGCATTGATAACAACTTTGGCATCAACTACACCATCATTAGTAATGTTCTTGTTCTTTGCCCATGTGCGAGGTTTTTCATTATAACTGGTTGATGGACAACTGTCTTGATAAGTAGGTGTTCCCCCTTGTGTGATAAGGGCTCTTTCAATGTTGAGCACCTTGGGGATTAACTAGTCATATGTGGTGATGCATTGTATTTTTAAATGGAAGGACAAGGTTCCTTCAAGATTAGTGATGATAGTACAGATTTGTTGTTCTTCCGACATAGTCCACTTGCTCATGTTGGCCTTGGATCGCCATCATTGTAAGAAGGATGCAAATGTTTCCCCCTTAGCTTGTTTGAGAGCAGATAGTTCTTCTAGACTTACGTCCATGCCTATGTTGAATGTGTAGTTTTGTATGAATGCATCCACAATTTCTTGGAACTTTTTGATTCTAGGAGGAAGGCGAGAGAACCATTCCATCACTGGTCCAGCCAAACTCCGAGGGAGTAGTCACATTAGATAAGTGTCATCGTATGTGACTTCCATACAATGTACTTGGAATTATCTAATGTGATCTTCAGGATTACCAGTCCCGTGATATTTGTCAAATTTAGGTATCTCGAACCCTTTTGGGAATGGAACCATCGTAATGCTTCTATTAAATGGATAAGGGCACAAATTACTTGGTTTTTTTGTTGTCTTCCCTGATTGGAGGTCTAGAACTTGTTGTGAGAACAATTTGATTTGTGCAGATACATCATTTTGTGGATCGAGTGGTGGGATGAATGGGTTTTGAGGGGGTTTGATTATTTGAGTGATAGGTGGGTTGCTTTGGGTGTTCGTGTGAGGTGGTTGCAAACTTTCCTATGTGATCAATGCTTGTTGGTATTCCTACAATTGTTGTTATGCCAACAATGCTTGTTTTTGGTCTTGTTGTTGTTGTTCCAACAATGCTTGTTGTTGGTCTTGTTGTTGTTGTGCCAACAATGCTTGTTGTTGGGCTAGTAGTTGAGTTGCTTCTTGTTGTACATGGTATTGTTGAAAAGCTTGTTGATAGGCTTGTTGTTGATCCACTTGTTGTCGTGCTTGGTATTGTGCTTGTGCTAGAGGTTGATGCACTTGATATTGAGCTTGCGCTTGAGCTTGAGCTTGTTGAGCGGCTTGTGCAGCTTGGGGAAGTCTGTGTGGCTTGGGCAGTTTGTTGTTGTTGGAATAAAGCTTGAGCTTGTGCTTGTGCAACTTTTTGTGCTTGTTGTGTAGCTTGTTGTGCCTATGCTTGTTGAGCATCTTTTTGTGTAGCTTTTGAGGCTTGTTGAGCTTGAAATTTCTAGAATGCTTTATGATAGGCTTGTTGGGTAGCTTGCAATGTGATACTGTATTGATTTTCCATGTTTGGTTTTGGTGGTGGAGGATTTGGAATGGTGTGAGATGTTGTAATGAGAGTTTGTTGAGGTGGTTGTTGAGGTGTTGTTGGATTGATGATGGGAGGTTGTGTGATAGATGGTTTCGTTGTTATGCTAGGTCCTTGGGAGGCCACATTTATAGATGGTGTTGTGATTGATTGGATTGTTTGGATTGGTGCCACCTGGTGTTGCGATATCGGTGGCATGATCGAAGGATTTGGTATGTTGATTTGATTCATGACTGGAGGATTTCTTTGATTTGGTTGATTGAGGATTGGTAAAGGGGGTTTCCCTAAACTGAGAATTGGTGTGGATGTCAATGGTAGAGGGGAAAATGGTGGGAATATGGGTGGTATGTTTCCTTGAGAAAGTGATGATGAGGGATCAAAGATTCCCCCTTGTCCAAATAGTCCCCCTTCTCCTTGTGAAGTCATGGGGAGAGAGACTTGTGTATTAAGGGGATATGTCAGTGTTGCAGAGAAAGTGGATGGATTGTTAGTGTCATGAAAGATGAGTGGAACATATGGGTATTTCAGATCTTGAGGGATGGTATTCAGTTGACCCAAGATGGTGTTTGCATCCAAGTCTTGGTTGTTTACAAGGGGATGTGTTTGAAGAGAATGAAGTAATGAACTCCCCTTGGTAACTGTGGGTTGACTTGGAGTATGAAATGAGATTGGTTGTGGGATGGGTTGAATGATGCTTTGGAAGGAAGGTGTGAATGAGACCGGTGGCATAATCCCAAGAAGTTTATCCCCTTCTTTAGCCAATTCCAACATGTATTGTGAAGGATTAAGTCTCATCATTATGTTGACAATTTTGTGATTTTTCAGGATTTTGGACCATTTCTATGATTTCATTTTGAGTCATTCCTAGGGCATTGTTGGTAACATCCTCCACTTGGCAACCTCCCTCTTGAAGATCTTGTGGTAGTTGAGGAAGGTTGAGTGGGGGATTGCTAGATCTAATGGGGTTGATTTTTGGTGTAGTTTGACTCAAGTCAGTTGAAGTGGATGTTTCTTTGTTTGTTGCCTTGTTCTTCTTGTGTTGAGATCTAGTTTGGACCATAAAATAAGGATCAATTTTTAGGAATGTGGGCGTTGAACCTCTAACTCCTTAGATTGGTCTAAACTTTAGGTACAAAAAAGAAAGTCTAAGATGTTAAGGATCAAAGGGTGGTGATGAGATAAATGAAAGATGGATGATATGAATGATTGAACTCTTAAGAAACCTTGAAGGAGATACTAGACTTTAGGAATTTTGGATTTTTCATTTTGGATTTGATTTGGATTTGATAATGAACTCATAAACTCCAAGAGGTTATATGTTGTCTTGGAATAAACTTTTCCACAAGATGATAATTTAACTAAGTGTATGAAGAAGGATGCATCCACACACACTTAGTCAAACAAGATGATTTTGATTTGATTTGAAGGATTTTCCAAAAGTCTAGTATGAAGGATTTTTTCCTAGATTCTAAGAGTTGTTTGTGAGATGGGTTTTGATTGATGTTTTGAAATGGATGAAAGTGTTGATTTTTATCCTAGGTGAACTTAGAGAGACTTTTGTTTACAAGACCTAGGTATTGAAGAAAATGCTATGCTTCCAAGAACTTGTTAACCCTACAAAGTGAGATACTCAAAACATTGGAAGAGAGTTGGATTTTCACAATAATAAAATGAGTACAAGTTTGGGTTGTCCTTTGATGCACGTTTGTAAAAGTTATAGAGCAATCTTTCTATAACTTGATAAAGCATAGACTAACGTTTGTGACAATTGATAGACTTAGGTTTTGGGACTTTGATCTTGTGGGAAATCATTTGAGAAAACACATGTGTGGGGTTCAATTGTCTTTTATCTTTTCTTAATGAGTTCTTTTTACCACAAACACTTTTTTGCTTAGCCTTTCAACTAAATGTCTGTCTCAACTTATTTTTATCCCACAAAGTCCATTATGTGGAAATCAAGAAAATCAAGGCAATAGTTCCCTAATGTTGACTTTAGAGAGAAAATTGAGATATAAATCCAAATACTTAGAAGCCTCTAAGGATGAAATCCCTAGGGACAAGTAGTGGCACTTGGATTTTTCAAAGGTATTTGCTCCTCCTAAAGGTTTGAAATTTGATGTCCTTGTTGAATGTTGGTTTTCAAGATTTTAGATCCAAGTAATGTGTTTAACTGACTCAAATATTGCACAATCCTAGGATAGGAAATAAAATATTTGTTGAATTCCCACTTGGATAAATCTAGATGCACTTATTCAGAGTGGATGATTAGAAGCTTGACCACACTGGCTCCCCTCCATGACACTCACTTCTATGGGTCACCCAAGCTTTAGTTCTCATGAATCTCCCATGGAAAACTTTTTATCTCTACAAAGAATCAAAAATTGTTGGTGTAATTAATTAATTATTACACTAGCATAAGTTAACTTAGGTCTTGCATTTAATCATTAAGTCCTAGGTTGCATTATTAGATAAATCATTTAATAAATGGGATAATATTCCCTTCCTTATTTGTAGGAGATAAGATTCCTTCTAGAACTTATCTCATCATTTAATGATCATCACCATTAGGGTTCACATGTTGTCACATGTTGTTAGATCAAGACACATGTCAACATCTCATGCATATTAGGGTTTAGCTCATGCCTATATAATCAGGCATCTTGTTCATTTGTAACATATCCAATATCAATATATCATATCAATATAGAATCTCTATTGTGCATGCCTAGTTGCAACACTTTCTGGGTGGTTGATTATCTTTCCTGGCTTAAAGGTCCTACATCGAAGACTGCAGCTTCAAGGACTATGCATCCTTAATCCCAACATGGTATCAAAGCTTATCTAGTGAAACGTCAACCCTCGATCAAGAAAGTTGGTGTGCGAGATTCTTGCAGGCTTGAAGGTTTCCATTGAAGGCTACTTGTTTCCACCCGGGGACCAAGCTGATTTCTAAAGCAGATAGAGTCAAATCCGAGCTCGCCATTGTCTTCAGAAGGCCTCGAAACCCTAGGATCGCCTGCCCATTCATCAAAATCAGATACATCAACCCAGGAGCTTCAGAGGTATTTTTAGGGTTTGCAAAATCAATCGTACTATCCGTACAATTTGCAGCAAAAAAATCTCCCTTTGCAGTTGTCCTCTGAGGCAAAAAAAATTTATACGCAGGCCATTTTCATTTTTCAATAAAAATCAGGGCATCTTATTTATATTATTGGCAAAAAAAAAAAAAAAAGATTTCTGCTATAGTTTGCAGAAAAATTAATTTTTTGGGCGACCTACAATTTAATCATCCGTCGGCATAAGGGGTTGATTTAATTTCGGCATCAATATACTTTTTGTCGGCATTATTTTTGCAGATTTAATTATTTTCATCGACATATATACATTCATCTTGATTTTTAATTGCTTTTAAAGCAATATTAAAAATCAAATACAAATTTGTATTGTCGGTTTTTTAATCCAAAATCTGCAGCATTGGTTGTTTTCAGCCGCATTTAATTTGTGCAGGGGTCTGTACCCTGGTCGGCCATCACATCCAGCCGTATCCACCGCCGGCCCCGTCACATCAGTGACCGGTGTTTTGACCGCCGGCCATTCCTACCGCCGACGGCCGCAGCCACCGTTCGGAGTTTCTCCCACCGGCTGAAGTCTTACTGCCGGTCATCCTGCATACTCCTGCCGGCTTCAGTGTTCCTCCCGCCGGCTATTCTCCCGGCCCCGCCGACAAAGCTTACTGACTGCCGAAGTATTTTTTAAGCCCCTGCCGGTAACCGCTACTGCCAGCCTCGACCCCGGTCCTATCAACGACTGAGGGGTCCGCTCCACTAGCGGCGCCGCCCTGGCCGCCGCCATCTCTCCACCCCGCCGCCGCCCAGCTGGTAGCGTCCATTTTTTTTGCCAACTTTAGCGCCGAGGTCACATTAAGGACCAAGAGCTAAGCTTGGAGGGGCTTATTTTTTGCCCCAGTTTAGCCTACAGGTGCCTAATCAGGGCCTTTTTTTCATTTGATCATAACTTTCACCCAGTGTATCAAATTTTTGCAAACGATATACCGTCGGAAAGGGAATTTCGCGTACTTTCCAGTGGTGAGATTAGTTCTATGAAATTTTTCTCATAGAAAATTCTACATCCAACTAAAGGAAAAACCCTAATTTGGACTCAAAGTTGCATATCTTCTCAACCGTTCATCGGATTTCAGAAATTCCAGCGGCATCAGGAAGGAGATTCAGAGCTTTTTTATCAGTCTAGCCCCTTGATCAGTTTCAGCTCCAGGTACTCTTGCATGATAGTTTTTTCAGTTTGGTGCATTTGATCAATAACCTGGTTATTCTGAAGCTTGGGACAAGATTTTTTGATCCGGGTTGCATCACTTTAGTTGTACATCATATTTGGAAGTCTTCTATTTGCTGTTGAAGGTCAGTTTCTTTGATTTTTGTGGAGAAATTTCATTATGGGGCTTGCATATTTCTCTCCTTCTTTGGTTATGTTGCACAAGGGTAACTATTTGCAATGGCAAGATGGGATCTGCCACCATCTTCGATCACTTGATTTGTTGCCACATCTATTTGGTATTGTTCCTCATCCAAGTGAAGGTATTCATGAACTTGCTTGGAGTTGTAGCAAATACACTGTTTTGGAGATTATTTCTATGCAAGTTGATTCTGATGTTTTGAATGTTATTGATCATTGTGATTGTCCTCACATTCTTTGGACTAAGCTTTGGGAGATCTATGGAGATTTAGATACTCCACCATTCCCCGATGGTCATGATTCAAAATGTCTTGCTTCAGATCAAGTTCCCCATGATGCTATTTTTTTGCAGGAAGTTGATTGCCTTGATCTTTCCGAAGAGGTTGACAAGGTTCCTTTCTGTGCTTCTTCTTCATCAGAAATAGTTGGTATCCCTTCACATTCAGTGATTCCTTGTCCAGAATCATTGATCCAGGCTTCCACTATCATCATCCATCAGGACATATTCAGTTTTTCAAACTTGACATCACATGATGGCTTTGTTTCAGGTATCATTGCCTTGGCCACTTCTACAGGTTTGGAGAACATTCTTGAGGGGATATCACTCCTCTATTCAGATCACACTTTGGAGAGTTGTTTTGCATCTCCTCATTCCTTTGTCTCACCCTTGTTTGGGAATTCAGAGACTACATTGGAGGCATTGAGTTTCTCTTCAGAGATTTCATATCCGAGACTTCTTCCCTATCATTTCATTCAGGACTTGAGGTTTCTTCAGCATCCACCATTGGATTTGCTTCTTCCTAGCAGGAGATTTGTGGTTTGGACACCTTCGTTGCTTCAGAATTCTTTCAGTAGTTTTGAGGAAACTTCATTCAGGGGGGGCTATCAAGTCTCCATCATATTCATTTTATCTCTGTCTTTGGATATTGTTTAGCATCAGTTTCTGCATCATCTTGGTTTGTCACCCTCTTCATTATTTGGGACTATGGCATTTTCATCATCAGGCACGGAGACCATTGAGCAGAGTTCAGAGACATCATCATCCATGTACATCCTTCCTTCCTTCAATTTCTATCCGAAATGGGAAGCATCTCTCCACTTGCAGTTGGTTTTGTTTCTTCCGAAAGGGAGACAAGTTGTTTGTCGGCATTGGATCTTGTTCTGTCTTCAGACACTTCCCTTTCTTGCAAGTGATATCATCTTCTTGGGGGGCTATATAGTCTCTCTCTTTCCTCCCTATGGGGGGGCCTTTGATTGTATTGTATCCATATGACGGATGGTGTACTTGGGGGGTATTTGGGAGTCCTCCATCCTTCCCATTCTCACATTTTTCTGCATTTTCATCTCCTTTTTTGGAGAGGGGTTTTGTTCCTACTGGGTTTTCCCCTTTTCTCTGGTTGTGGGAGATTTTTTGCATCTATCATGTACATGGGTACCTAACATGGCCTCGTAGCCGGGACCCATCATCATCTCTGCATAATCATTGCATCTTCCTCCCTAAGTTGCACTTATGGGGGGGTGTTGGTGTAATTAATTAATTATTACACTAACATAACTTAGGTCTTGCATTTAATCATTAAGTCCTAGGTTGCATTATTAGGATAAAATCATTTAATAAATGGGATAATATTCCCTTCCTTATTTGTAGGAGATAAGATTCCTTCTAGAACTTTATCTCATCATTTAATGATCATCACTCATTAGGGTTCTACATGTTGTCACACGCTGTTAGATCAAGACACATGTCAACATCTCATACATATTAGGGTTTAGCTCTTGCCTATATAATCAGGCATCTTGTACATTTGTAACATATCCAATATCAATATATTAAGATATCAATCAGATATCATATCATATCAATAGAATCTCCATTGTGCATGCCTAGTTGCAACACTTTCTGGGTGGTTGATTATCTTTCCTGGCTTAAAGGTCCTACATCGAAGACTGCAGCTTCAAGGACTGTGTATCCATAATCTCAACACAAATGTGTGGGACGGCTCCGGAGGTCCGACCTCCTAACGCCAACAAATATTGGGATTTTTGGCTACTACACAATGGTTCGTAGTAAGGGCATCTAGTTTAGGGGGTGAAATAATAAAATCCTTGTGAGAGATCTCCCAACCCTTAGAACAAGGGCTTTACACATCATAAAGATACTGGGGAGAGCACACATGCACCGCTCCCATTTTTTATGATTTTCAACAATCACAAATTTATATAGCTGGCTTGGAAGAGCTTGGCCATGCTCTGCTATCATTAAGAAACTCCTTAGTGAGTACTTTTTCCCACCAAGGAAAACCCTCTAGTTGCAAAAAAGCAATTAGGTTCCCTTGTAGTTCACTCAACCTTGGTTTGCATGAACAAAGAAAGAATACACGAATGTCCTTTATCATACTAGCAAGCTTTGTCTAATTTTAAGAGCCCAAATTTGAAATGTGGAGGCAATCCTTTAGACAACCTAATATCACCAAAATGCTTTTGATTCTCAAGATTGTCGTGAAGCATGAGAGAAGTGCATACACATTTCAATGGTATTAGTTTGTAAAAATATTACAAAACAAGATAAGCACAAATTCATTTTAGACTTCAAAAGCAATAAATGGTTCTTTTTATAGCACCAAATTTGAGTGTTTGAAGTTTGTTTAATTTTAACCAAATCCAAAAATCTAGTGAGTTTCTAATGCTCTTTTAACCCTTTGAAAAAAGAAATCTTTTGTATGTTCTTTTTAAAACCCAAAAAGAAGTGAGTTGTCCTAAAATAGAAAACAACAACAGGAATGAAAGCCCTAGGCTATTACGATAAGCATTTAAAAATGCTTTTTTCAAGTTCAATGTCCACTTTTCCAACTTAAAATCTGCCTTTTATTTGATTCCCATGTGAGAGCAACCATTGTTGATGCCAACCTACAAACATCGTTAGTAGTTTCAGATATGTCTTTGACAACATATAAAGTATCTGCAAAACAAAAGATACAGATCAGTCCCCCTGAATTTTAAATTTCTACAAATAAAGGTGTATGCACTAAAATAGAGAGCATATGCGCTAAAATATCTTGTATATGCGCTAAAACAAGAGATAAATGTGTTGGTGTGGGCCGTGGATGCGCTATAATAGGGCTTTGATGTGTCAAAAGTCGCCACCAATGTGCTCAAATAGAAATGGATGTGCTACATCAGAATTCATGAACGGACCTGTTGACAAAACTTGCAAGAAAAAAATATTAAAAAGGGCTAGGCCCCATAGTGGGCACCAAAATGTGAACGCTTCAGCTCTAGACCTATTCAAGCATGGACAAAAAACAAATATTAGTCCTCAAACAAGTTTAAACCAAACATTCCCTATGAAATTCATTCAAGCATAAGAACAAGAAAACAACATAAAATATCAAATAAAAGCTAATGAAATCTCATTTGAATGCTCAAACCAACATCCCATAGGGGAATTGGTGCTTCTTTGATGTGGAAAGAAGCCCTTTCCCAATTCCTTGATAAGCTTGATGATGATTGATTGATCCTTGATGAAAAATTCCAATAACCTAGCTATGGATGATGAATTCTATGATGACTTGGATGAAAATGTGAATGAACTTGCATAAACTTGTGGATAATAACCTTGCATCAAAATCTGGATCTAAATCAATAGAGAAGGCCTCTATTTATAATGAAGAAGGATGGAGGATTGAAGAATAGGAAGAATGTGGGATTAAAACTTGAACCAATGGACATTGTGCCACTTGTCAACATGCTAATGAAGGAGAGTGGAGCACATTTTGAACAATGTGCATGTTAAATGCATGTAGGTGGAATTTGAATTTGAAGAAGTGACTTGTGTAAGAGGGGATGTAAGAGGAATTAATGCCAAGTTGGCTCAAGGAGAGGACATGTAAGAGCCTTTAATGTCCACAAAAGTCCTTTGGGAGGGAGAATTCAAATAAGTGGAATATTCCAAGAATATGCCATATTTGAATGAAAATAGAGGAATTAATAAATAAAATAAATTGATTTACATGTGCAACTTAAAAAAGCTAGAGGAATGGGGATTAGTGTTAGGATTTAATTAATTAATTAACTTAGATGAAATTAGTTTGATTGTGACATTTAATTTAAATATTTGAATTTATTTAAATCAAATAAGAGGATATTGAAGATTAGTATTTTAATTAAATAAATTTTATTTATTCAATTAAATGAAGAATATTGGGATTTAATTAAATAAGGTTGATTTATTTAATTAAAGAAAGAATAAATTTGATTTATTTAATCAAAGGAAGAATATTAGAATTCAATTAAATAAAGTTGATTTATTTAACTAAAGTGAGGAATATTAGGATTTAATTAAATGTTGATTTATTTAATTAAAGGAGGAACATTAGAATTTAATTAAATAAGTTGATTTATTTAATCAAAGAGGAAACATTAGGATTTAATTAAATAATTCATTTAATCAAAGAGGAATTATAGATTTAATTAAATAAAGTTGATTTATTTAATCAAAGAGGAATTATTAGGATTTAATTAAATAAAGTTTATTTATTTAATCAAAGAGGAATTTTGATGAATTAATTAAATAAAGATTATTCAATTAATTGGTTAGAAAAGAAATGATCAAGGAAGAATCAAAGTTAGTTAATAGAATCAAATGTATTATGTCGATTAGGATATTTTGAGTGTCTACACCATTAATTCCTCTCATCAATCCTAAATTGTTGATCTTCTTTCTCTCCTTTGATCTAGACTATCGATTAGTGTCACCAAATATCTATAAATTGAACCATCCCATCATTCATTCTTCATCTCAAATCATGTAGAGAAACTATACCAAATTATTATAGTGTTTTATGCTATTGTGCTACTAAATATCTAAGAGCAAGTACTATAACACCATTCTCCAAGGTGAATAGAGTAGAACAATGGAGCTATGTTAGGGAATATTGTGTGTTTCTATGTCTATAGTTTTGAATTTCATTTGATTCGGTTTTCTTTATTTGCTTCATTGATATGATCTTTTGATTGTGAATGCTTTTGTTTGTTGAACACCCAGAATATTGAGAGGGGGGGTGAATCAGTATTCCTTGAAATTCATTAACTTAAAAGTGCATTTCAAAGCATCTCATTAAACTTGCAGAAATGGAAAGAGACAAATAAATCGTTCACCACAACAATCAACACAAGAATACCAAACTTACATGGAAAACCTTGAAAGGGAAAAACCATAGTGAGCATTAGCTCACAATATATCATAACCAATTACAATATATTATAGGAGGCTCACTACTGAAGGATCATTGTCCAAGGAAGATCACTTCTTATATAATTACAAAATATATATAAGAGGATGGATTACTACCATATTTTGAAGCTTAATGCATCTATTATATGTTGAAAACATAGTTACACATTAGGCTAAAATTGACTTTGCACACTTCATCATTCGCATGCACAAGATCACCAATCACATTTCACACACACTACTCATCATCATCCCAACACTACTTCATCATTCACATGCCAAGACATCACACCGAGCTCTTTATGTTATTCTAAAGTGATCATCAGTCGGCAAGACTTACCACTTTCGCTAGGAGATCATACCAAACATCTAAGACTCTCTTTGAAGGCTTCAAAAGAAATGTTGTCGGCGAGACTTTGTTCGTCGCTGAGACTTCACACTGAGACCCCTTTTGTTATCCTGATGACTTCAATGCAAAACCGTTCGGTAGGACATCACACATCGGTAAGACTTCTTACTGAGCCATCGCATGTTACTCTGAGTGTATACAATCGGTGAGACAAACCAACTGTTGCCAAGAGTTCATAGCAAAAACTCCATGTTACCCCGAAGAAACCAAGCGAATGCTATCAGTGAGACATTCCTATTGGTAAGACCACATACCAAAACATCGTAAGTTACTCCGATGACCACATGTGTAACACCCTATCGGCAAGACTTTAGCTATCGCTGGGACTTCACACCGAAGGAAGCCTTTCAGCCAAGGGTCTCCCCGATATACGATATGAATGGCTTGTCGGCCAGAGATCTCCACTCGGCATAGGGTTACAATGACTGTCACAAGTCACAGTGATAAGCTCCTTCGGCATGACTTAAACATTATCTCGGCGACCTGTACAAACCACAAGATCCAAAGCTGTTAGTTGGCCAGACCCAAAGCATGTCACACCGACTTGCCTCTCTTAGAGGTTTCAGCCTATGAGATTGAGGCATATATTTCCAACAACACCTTATGGAGAGGATAAATCCTATCAATATCCACTTGACCTTGTTGTATAGGAATTTATAGTAGATGTGCATACACCATTGGTTGGAACTGCAATTGCATATCCAAAAGATCTTTGAGTGAATCTTTGGAGGGTGTGAAGGATTAATAACCTATTCTTGTGCTCTCTTCTATATGAAAATTATTCTTCTCCTTCTCTCCACTAACAAAACTCTCTTCTACATTCTTCTCAACTTCCAGAGGAGGGAAATTTTGTTCCTTTTGAGCTTCATTCTTCTCTAGGACTCCTTTCTCATCTTATTTTCTCTACTTAGCAATTATCTCCACATATGGAGGTGTTTTATCCATCAAAATTTCTTCTTGTTGATACTCATGTTGCTCATTGACTGGCTCATTGCTTTTTAGTAGGGATGTTTCTTGTTGCAATTGATCTTCATCACCCAAAGAGGCTCCCAATTCTTTAAGAATATTTTCAATTTTTTGCAATTTTTATTTCCTTAAAGATTTTTTATATCATCATTGTCTTTGCCCATAAGAGTATTTACTCTTTGCTTTGTCCTAAATTACTGGGCATACAACTAAGACAACTTAACTCTTTCCTCATGAGATAATAAGTAACCAATCTTTTCCAAGGTAAAGGTTTTCATCTTTGCATCTTCTACAATAGCCTCTTGTCTTCTTACACTCAATACACCTTTTAGCTCATCTGACAACTAATCCTCTATCTCACCTAGGCCAATATTTAACGTCACCATGAATTTGACAATGACCTCTTCAATTGTTTCCTTATCGACATCATTGACATTTGGATACATTTTAGTTGTATCATTCAAGATCCCAAACTCTACAATGACACTGAATAGTGCATCAAACTTCATGGGACTATCCTCATGAACTGGAGGGGTCTCCTCTTTCTCCTTTCCATTTTTTGTACTGGTCTCTTCTTGAGAGACTGTTGATTTCCTCTTCTTTTTCTTCTTCACAACTGATGTACTTTTCTCTTGTTTCTTTTCCTTTCCTTCTTCTCTTTGGATTCTTCTATTGCATATGGATGCTAGACGTGACTTTATTCTTAGAACCACCTATATGTTTTGTTCCAGATGAATTTGTAATAGTAGGAGTAGAGGTTGGGGTCCTACTTGACCTTCTTGATCTCTATGGATTCTATGGATTCTATGGAGGAGCAGATGTTCCTTTATATTTCTCTATAGGGTCTATAGGGGCACCAAACTCCCTTTCCAAAGCTTTCATCTTTTCAAATTTTTCTTCAATGTCCTTTTTCTTTTCCACTAGATTTCTCTTCATAAGTACCAAACCTTTCAACTGATGTATCTATACGTTTTCTCAATACAATCTCTACAAGGGGAATGACCTCAGATTCTGCTACCTCATAAGGAAACTCCAGAACCCAAACAGTTTTGGGTTCAACTGCATCTATGTAGCAATGATCGCTACTAACCATAAATGTTATGTCATTCTTATAATTATTCACAACTTCTTTTGGAATTCTTTCTCTTTCTTGCATATTTTCTTGAAATGTTTTTAAAAACCCCCACAAAATTATCTTGCAAGACTCAAAATCTGCAAATCTCCTCAAATGATCTCTAATTTGAAAAAATACAGGGATATTATCTTTCCATACTACATTCTTTGTTCTGAGCAACTCATTTAGAAAATAAAACAATAGAAAAATAATAAGAGTACTATACTAGAAAGGGTACCTTGAATCCTTTGTCTTCTACAAATTTTCTAACAACTATAATCACAGGAGTTCAAATAAATCAAAGTATTTTCCTTCTTTCACCATTTGATATGTTGTATGGATCACAGTGGCAGTGACAAAATTTTCTCTATTTGTGTAGAATATCTTATAACCAATCATCATTGTAGCATATTTGACCACCAGATCTTCAATGTCATCCACTGTTACGGCACGCTTGTCAAGCTTGGCTCCAATAAGCTTCACAACCACTTCATTCTTTACCACCTTTAATGTCAAGACTAGTCCTATGGAGCTCAAAAAGTAACAACCCTAATTGCCTCTTTGGTTATCATATGTGGCATGCCCAACAACATGAATTTATCATGTATTCTGCTCAAAACATACTTCACCCAGTCATCTTCATAGCAAAAATTAGGAAACTCTATCCACACATCCAACTTCTCCTTCATCAAGTTGGCATACTCTAGTTTCAACTGGATATCATCTCCAGTTAGCACTTTTTCCCTAAACTCTACCAGTTTCAAGTGATCATATTCATCCATCTTCGAATGAATGTAAATTTTCAAATTTTCTGTGTGCAACACATTTTATGGAACCCTGGAGAATGCACCTTCATTATCTATTTCTATTGATTTGTATGGGTGCTTCTTAAATTTAGGCCTTGGCCTCTCAAGTACATTGATAAGTTGAGGAGTAAACATTATGAACTTCTCTAAACTAGGGTTTGCAAGAAACTATAAATAACTTGTGAAATTATGTTGATAAGGTTTCACTCAACACTCAAGAATTGCTTCAAATCCTATTTGTGTTGCTCTCCTCTTTTCAATTTCTCAAACACAAATGCCTTTTGAATATGCATAAAGAAATATAAACACTTTTTTCGTATGACCTAGAATGTGCAATAAATGCAACACTAAAAAGTTACATCAAATATTGTCAAGCCTTCTATGTGTCATCACAAGAACTCCTAAACATTCTTCAAATCTTTGCACAAAGATATATCTCATTGGAGATTTCACCTATAGATCAAGCAAATCAACCTACACGTGTATCAGTATGCTGAAGACATCAACATCTCATCTTTGGCAGGGGTCTGGAAAGTTTTCTGTTAAAACTCCCCATAAACCAAATGATCTCTATCTAGTTTTCAGAGGAAACATTTGCACCAAAATTTGGCACAGATTCATTCTTCACATCATTCTCTTCCTTTTTATTGTAGATCTTGTTCATCTCCTTCTTTACGTCAACCAGTTCAATATTCTTTTGTGGAATAGAGGGTTTCACATCCTTTCCTCTGCAAAACTTAGCTATATGTATTGGTTTATTACATTTATAGCATGTGACACCTTTACTTCTTATCATTTTAGATTTGCATTCAGAAGCCTTATGCCCAAACCCATTGCATGTATAATAGTAACCAAGGAATGATTGGGACATCATACTATTATTGTAACCATTCATCATCTATCTTTTGCATTCACTAGCCTTGTGACCAAATCTATTGTATGTATAACATTGATCAGAAAATGATTGAAAATTTTGATTCATCCTTCTTTTACATTCTACAACTCTATGGCCAAATTTATTGCAAAAATAAAAATGACCTTTAAAAGATGAATACCTTTGTGTTGTTTATTGTCCAATAGGTCTCTTGAAATCTTTGTTTTGGTTCCATACATGTTTGATATTTCTCTTCTTATCGCTAGTCTTCCTTTGTCCATCTTTCTTCTTTTCAACATTGTTTGGAGTTTTCCTTTGAGCTTCCTCCTTTTTCAAACCCTATTCCTTCATTGTCCTTAAAATCCTTTTGAGTAGCAAGGAAATCATCAAGCAAGGTGGAGCTCTTTTTGAATTTTTCTTCTTGACTCTTTTCTTTCTCTAGATCTTTCCTCAAAGAAAAAATATGTCCTTCAAGCTTTGAGCATTTTGTAGACTTGTCTTTCAACTTGGAATTAAGGTAATCTTCAACTTTTTTTCCTTCTTAAACCTATACTTTCAGACTAGTAATTGTCTCATTTGATTGTTTAAGTTTGTCATTTATTTCCTTGATTTCATCTTTAACTTTCTTGACTTGATTCCTCAACTTCTTCATACATTCATCTTCTTCCTTAAGAGTTTCTTTTAGATATCTATTCTCACATTCTGCTTTATCTAGGTTATCAAGAGCAGATTTGAGTTCTCCTTCCATATCAACATAAAAGTCTTCTCCAGTAAGCCCTTCCATTATAATTTCTTCTAGAGGGATAAGATACTTCCTAGTTTTCATTTGTTCAACCTCAAAGATCTACCTCAATAGTTAAGAAAAATTGAAGGAACCTTTCTCTAATACCAATTGTTGAACACCCAGAATACTAAGAGGGGGGTGAATCAGTATTCCCTGAAATTCATTAACTTAAAAGTGCATTTCAAAGCATATAATTAAAATAATAGAAATGGAAAAAGACAAAGCATTCACCACAACAATCAACACAAGAACACTAGATTTACATGGAAAACCCTTGAAAGGGAAAAACCACAATGAGGATTAGCTCACAATATATCATAACCTGTTACAATAGATTACAGGAGACTCACTTCCTAGAGGACTCGTTGTCCAAAAAATAGGAGGGCTCACTGCCCAAGGAAGATCACTTCTTCCAAAATTACAAAAAAGATATATAAGAGGATGGCTCATTGCCATATTTTGAACTACTTACAATGCATCTGCTATATGTTGTAAACATGGTTCCACATTAGGCTTAGAAAACTAACTTTACACACTTCATCATTCGCATGCACAAGATCACCACTATCACATTTTACACACACTACTCATCATCATCCCAACACTAAATTGTCCTTCTATATATATGTATATATTCTTCACACTCATACCATCAATTAGGTTAGCCTAATTCGATGAAACGTATAACCCCATAATTTTTCGACTCAAAAATGCATCATTCATACCTTGTGGAAGTAATTGAAGCATGTTCTTCACCAAAATAGGCCAACATGACTTATAATCACTCCTATGAATCCACTCCATACATAATTCAGTCTTGCACTACCCCAAAAACCTTAGGTTGACATCACACAACAAAACTAGTGAAGCAACAACTAAATAAACCAACTATTCATTCACAACTTGACATGTGGACCACCAAACCACTTGAAACTCAAAATGCACACTCCTTTGACATCTTCAAACACTTCCTAAAATTCACAGAACATAATGATCATCCGCGGTGGAATGCAGAGCATTCCAACATGAACTCTATAATTGTTATTCTATCTCTACACAGTCTGATACTCTTTCATTAATATCTTCTACTATGGAAGACATAGAACCCTAAAAATTTGAATATAAACTCCTTCAACACGTACCATTATCACCTCAAAACCACATGACAAATTTTTTTAATGTGGAGCAATGTGGACCACAAAACTGTTCCTTTGTTGCATACTATTTCAATCTGGGACTTAGGATATCTCTCCAAAAACACTTGGTATTCTCTGGAATATATAAATACTGATGCACCATCACTTCAATAATTGGTTTCCATCAATTAAAACACCATACACCATCATGCTCAAGTTCCCAACATTGTTTACTATTTATCCTTTCAATTCAAAATTGAATTTCCAGGTCATACACTAGCCCTATTTATGGGGTTGAATATCTCACACAAACATGGTGTTAGATTTCTAATGATCCTTGATGTTTTTGAGTTAGTAGTGCAACATATCAAAGGTGTGTATGTAGCTAAAGAAATCAAACTTATAATGTATAGGAATTTTTTTTGGGATAGTACAAAATTATTTGATGTCATTGGAATTGAATCGTTAAATAGAAGTGAGAACATGGAAGTTAATGCTCTTGCTATTGCAACATCAAGTTATAACCTAAATGGCCACCATACTAGACAACATATATATCTAGAAAATATTTGATGATATCTAGAAAATTTACAAGTTCATAAATGGTATGGATGAATTTGACAATCAATTTATTGATTGAAAATAAATGGTCGAGATAGAGGATGAAAAATAAATATTATTTGAGAATGACATGATACAACTCAAAATAAATATTATTCCTAAAGAATTAGGTTCCTTGAAAAATATGTTTGATAATGGATACCATTGTAGGAACAAAATCAAATCAACTCATTAAGATGATGTTGAGGGAGTAAATTTAGCGACATCTAAAAACCCTAACATGTTTATATTGGTAAGAGGCTCAAACCTTACAAGAAACAAATGCTCATTTATTTGCTACATAAGTTCAAAAAATTCTTTGCATGGTCTTATGATGAGCTAAAGGCCTACAAGGAGGATTTTTTAACGTGCACCATTCCTCTTAAATTTGATGCTAAACCATTTAGGCATAAACAAAAGCCTATCAATCCTACCTTGGTTCTCCAAATGTAGGAGTTGATGAAAATGAAAAAAGTAAAAAAAAAAAATCTTTTAGACATTCTACGTGGGTGCCAAATATTGTCCTAGTTAGAGATAAGAATGGTAAAATAAGGTTGTGTTAATTTCAAAAACCTTAACATTAAGTATCTTAATGACAATTACCCACTTCCAAGCATGGACCATTTGCTACAGTAAGTTACATTATCATAATTTATGCTCATTATGGAAGGATTTTAGGGTACGACCAAGTGGTTGTGAAAGAGTAGAACAACATCAGATAAAATTAACTACTTTGTGAGGCACATGTGTACGTGAGAATGTCATTTGGTTTAAAGAATGTAAGTTCAACTTTTTAGAGAGAAATGGACATGTAATTTTCTGCATTGATTGGATCATGGTGGTATACCAAGATGACCTGAGTGCATTCTCAAAGGAGAGAGGTGAGCATAGAAAATACCTTGAATTAATCTTTAAAAGGTGTTTAGATTTTAAGATTTCTCTAAATAAAAAAGTGTAAGTTTGGTGTTGAGGATGGTAAACTTAGACATTTTTTCAAAGGATGGGGTAAGAATAAACCTTGAATGAGTCAAGGCCATTATTTGTGTCCCTCAACTAAAATTTGTTAAAGTAATTCAATCCTTTGGGAAAATCAACTTTGTTAGGAGATTTGTTCCTAACTTTGCTAAGAAAACCAAAGCCATATCCAAGATGCTCAAGAAGGGACAATCAATTGAGTGGAGTCTAGGGTCAGTTGAAGCATTTAGGGATATTAAGTAAGAAATTTTTGAAGCCTTTGTATTGGTAAGTTTAGACTATTCCAAGCCATTCCAATTGTATTTATTTTCTTCTTTAATGCCATTGATGTTATGCTGCTAAAAAAGAATAAAAGTGGATATGAAAAGCCTATATCTTTCTTTAGAAAATCACTACAAGAAGCTTAACTAAAATATTCAATAATGGAAAAGAATTATTATGCTTTGGTAATAGCTATGAATAATTTTAGGTCATATCCTATGGGTGCAAAAATAATTGCAACAAGGATATCTTCATGCAATAGGAGGCCTCAAGAAAAAGGTGTCACTAGATAAATAAAATCCAAGAATATGATATGGATATTAAAACCACAAAACTTTTCAAAATTCAAGGCTTGGACAAGTTGATGGCTAATTCTAACTTGGATGGAGAAGAAATAAATGATGTAAGTTCTAATTTTTTTTGTTGCATGTGCTTTGTTCGATGAACCATGGTATAAGGGAAATATTCTTTATCTAATAAACATGAATTGTCAACCTGCCATGAATGAGATTCAAAAAAGAAACCTCAACCTAGAATCATATAGGTATGAGTTGATGTAAGGTGAGTTGATATGGATAAATCACGAAGGATTATTGCTTAAATACCTAGATAGATTGCAGGTTCATGAAGTGATGAAATAAATTCACCACAGTGTGTATGGTGGACATTATAAGGCCAAGACCACGCACATGAAATCTTGAGAGTAGTTTTTTGGTGGCCTTCATTGTTCAAGGATTTTGCATAGATGATCAAAAGTTGTGATGCTTGTCATAATTTTTTGGGAAAGTTGGAATTTGTCGGTGCATTTCTTTTATTGCACTCATCAGTTGAGACCCCTTTTAGTAGTGGGTATTGATTTTATTGAAGAAATACAAGAAAAATCTAGTAATGGATATAATTGGGTCCTAGTAGCCACATACTATTTCACTAAGTGGGTTTTGGTTGTCCCTACCCATAATGAAACTTTTAAGATGGTAGTTGACTTCCTGATCAACAACATCATAACCAAGTTTGGAGTTCCAAACAAAATTATTGTTGATAATACTGTGTGCTTCAAGTCAAGGGAAATGCAAAATATGTGTTTTGGGTTTGACATTAACTTGGTGCATTCTTCCCCCTACCACCCCAAAGTAATGGACAAGCCAAGTCCAATACCAAAAGCTTGATGAAGATCATTTGAGGAGCTCTAGATTAGAACAAGAAGAGATGGGATGAAAACTCAAGTATGCATTACGGGCTGACAAAATCAATATCAAAGAAGTCATTGGACATAGCCCATTTGAGCTATTTTATGGAACAAAGGCTAGGGTCCGTATGATTTTGAAGCTACCTGTATATAATCTATTGTAAGAAATGAATGATGATTAATGTGATGCAATCTCCCTCCAGGACATGGCATTAACAAAATTAGATGAGCAACAAAGAGCAACTCATGAAAGAAGTACTCAACATAAGAAGATTATGAATAATTTGCATGATAAGAAGGTATCACCAAGGGATTTCTAGGTTGGTGATATGGTTTTGTTGTGGAACGCAAAGTATGAAGATAAGGGAAAAACATGAAAATTTTGAACCCTTATTGCTTGGGCCTTATGGAATAGTTGAGAGTTATGAATTTCACGTATACCATCTCATGGATCTAGAAGGAGAATTGATGGATTTTTTTATCATGGTAAATATCTAAATCATTACTTCTCATAAGTAGTAGAGCTTCAAATTTTGATAGGTGAGTTGAATGATTCATCTTCCATTTTTTTATTATGTTTTTGAGTAGTATTATTTTCTTCTTCGGTCAATATGGTGCTTTTCCTTGTCAAAATTTTGGTGGTCTACCCAAAGATTTTAAATTCTCATTGTTCCTACAAGAGGCACATGCTCCCAACTAGAGCCACTATTTGAACTCAAATCTACAATTACATTTTCATTTGAGTCCCTTCCCTTTTGTGACTTAGCTATTTTTCCCAAGATTATAATTGATCTAAGAAATTAAATCATGGATGGTCTTTGTTAAAATTTCTTGGAATAGTTGGGTAGAGCATAAAAAAAATAATCCCAATTTCCTTTTAAATTTTTATAAAATTCTTTAACAGGTGAAAGTTATACCCATGCGGGTTTTTCCCTTCTATTCGGTTCTTGTCCATTTCTCTGTAAAGGTATAGAGTATGAAAAAATGGATAAGTGTTTGTGTAAAAAATTCATCGATCATCTATCTTCCCATTTGAATCATTTATATCTAATTCACATGGTTTTTTCTGCCTTGCATAAAATTTCAGCCCATTCGAATTTATGGACTTTCCCATGTGCACTGCCCTTATCTACATGCCAATGAATTTTTCAATTTCCCACTTGTTGGCCTTTCCCTCACAAACCCATCAATTTCTAAATTGACTAAGTAATTTTTTGCAAGAATATGGAGCCCATATTCCCACCCTGTTGAAGTTATCATCCCTTGTTGACTTTCCCCATCCATCTAAACTTCCATTTTCTTAAGTTTCTTCATCCAATTCATATGATTTTTTTTGTAATCTTGTTTTGCCTCATTTTCCTACATTTTATCCTTGATGACACTAGGTTAACATCATACCACCCCACTTACATCATCATGATGTCACCCATAACTAAAGATCCCAAATCCATTTCATCCCATTTTGTTGATGTCACCCTTACATCATCTATGAAACTTTTCATCTAAACCAACTTTTTGTTCACTTGGTAGATACACTTGAATCTTTTGCATGAGCTACTTGGAGGTTGATATTCTATTGAGATCCCAATGGAGCCTCTTAACCTACATAAATTTTATAAAGATAGATAAAGCTAAATGAAGAGTTTGTGGGTAAGTTGATGTGAACTAGATATGTATTTGAAAGGTGTAATTCACTTGTAGATGAAGTTTCCACTTGAACCTAGTAGAAATCATTATCCTACTAGTGCTAAATAAAAGTCAATATCTTGCATTGTGGGGATATGCTAATGAATCAAGGAGGGTTACAGATGACCATAAAAGTTTTGCACTTGTTTAGATGACCCTAGAAAATTGACAATGCTTAGATTGAGGTTGTAGATGTCTCTAGGAGCATCCAATTGCCTATATTTTTGTAATTTTGATATGTGATTGTATCTTAGATACTTTTCTAACTAAATCAAAATGTCATTAATGCATCTTCCATCAATTGAAAATTTATTAAGTGATTTCAAGATGTGTTTGAGATCCAAGGGTGTCAAATTACAAAGTTCAAATTCAACCACCATCGTTATTGCTCGTCACTCACTTGTTTCCACCTACTTGCACTTATGACACAACTTCTTCCAACTACTAAGAGTTATTACAAAGGCTTTTCATTAATACAAGGCATCCATTTTAGAGGGAATATTTACCAAGCATAAATTTTGGAGTGGCTATGATGTTTCTTTTATGGTTTCCCCTACCACTTGGTTTTATTGTCTTTTGGAAATCATTTTCATCATTGGATGGTACATGAGAGTAGAGGAATATCCAAAAGAGTAGAAGTTATAGGAAATATATTGTACATAATAGTCACCAAAGGCATAGGTTTTGACATATTGTTATAGAAATATTGTAATGTCATTTTCTATGTAGTGCCCCTCCGTGTCGGTTGTTCTGGACTTTTGTGTGAGTATTTGTGTGTGCTTCATTGATTACTGTGTTATTTGATTGTGTGAAAAATATCATATGTTAGTAGTCATGTTTAAATAATTAATTAAATCATAAGTGATTTGCAAGGTTATTTAAAATATAATTAGAAATTAAAATAATAATCAATTAAATTAAATCAAATAGAACAAATGATCAAATCAAACTAATTCGTTAAAAGTAAAAGTGATATTATTAGATAAATTGGTTTAAATTGTTGTGTTAAATTGAAGTTAATAATAATTATGAACAAAATAATCTTGAAAAGATAATTATTATAATAAGAAATTTAAATGGTTAAGGAGTTAGGAAGCTGAAGTGTTTTAAAACAAGAAAAGAAACTACACCTATAGAACATTGGAAGTCGAAGAGAACTGTAGAATATGAAAAATAAATTATAACTTTATTTAGCTTTTGGAGGGAGAAGGGAAGGGGGGAGCTCTAATGGTACGCCCTTTGCCAAACACAAGAATATGAGAAGAAGTGTTGATCGATGCCAAGCGAGTAGACTTCGGAGAATCATGGTAGCATTAAAGAAGCATGCATGAAGTATTGAGGTAGTTAGGGCGAAGCAAAAGATTTGAATTGCATACATTTTGGGATTAAGGTAAGTAATCATTCATTTATTAGAATCTGAATTCATGTAAATATTATTTGTTATTATGCACAGTTTTATCTTTTTAAAAGTGTTCAATCAGCAAAGAACTTAAAAAGAGCCTTTCGATTCCCTTGAATCCTCCATAACATTAGTCTTACTAAGGAAAAGGATGAAGTCGGTTATAATATTTCATTGCAGACTATCGATTTGGGTATTTTTCAAGTTATTGTCCTATTTTAGCAGTTTCTTTTTTTGGGTGAGCCCAGGATAACATGGATAATGGTATTGATTTCAACTTTACAATCACTTTTTTTGCATTTTCTTGTGAGTTTGTAAAGCCTTTTAACAAATATTTCTTGTGTGTGACCTGCAATCATCACACACTATGAGACCACCTCCCTTCGCGGCATTATGTCAAACATATTGCTTAACTCGTCTTGCTTACCTGGTCTTTGCTTCCTCTTTCCCTTGTATGTCTAGTGGGGTGCTTGACAAGTATTTATGTGTTATATGTTCGATGGATGTCCCTGCTGCAACACTCGTACATAGAAGGGTGTGTACGCTTAAATAAGCTCCCTGATTCCTTCACAACCTGTCTCTGCCGCGCACTGGAACATAATAGGAAGTTTAAAGGTTTAATTAACCTGCTTGATTCTCCTAAAAATCTATCGCAGCTGCAACACTTGAAAATATCTTTATTACAGCAAGGAGATGGCGATCTTTCCAAATTTCAATATTCGCTTTCTAATATACTTGGCAATCTGTCACATTTGCAACGTTTAGAGTTGGGGTATTGTATAGAATTAAATAGTCTCCCTGAAACCATTGGCAACCCGTCACAGCTGCAACTTTTTGACTTGCAAAGGTGTAGTAAATTAAATAATCTCTCTGGTTTCATTGATAACCTGTCACAGTGGCGCACTTGATCATGGTAGGGTGTATGGTTTTAAATAAAATCTCTGATTCCTTTTTGCTACCTGGGATAAGAAGTGAAATCAGTTGTTTTTAATTCAATCAGGCTTAGGAGTAAAATGAACCTTGCCAATCCACCTGCTGTATCTCTTTGCTATTTCTTGACATCTTTGGTTCTTGCTGTAAGCATTTCCAACTAAATAACAACCTTCATAGTTTATCCACAATTTTCTCCCTTGCATGCATTCTTCCATGTTTTGAAGGACACATGATATAGTTCAGATGAGGAAACTTGTGACTCCACCTTATATGTATACCTTGTTAAACATCTGAGGTGATGTAGTTTTTTCTCAAATAAAAATCACCTCTTCGTATTATTTCTTGTTGAGTATTTATTCATTTGGAAGATTCTGCATTTATAATTGTGCTTAACCAAATATCTATTCCCATTGTTTAAGAGACATAAATGTACGGCAGGCATGCTATTATGGGATCACAAATTAGAATAAAATGACACATCATTCAATTTGGCAATGGGCATTGATTCGTAAAAGAGTAGAATGCTTTAAACAATATATACATGTCATAGTGTGGAGATATCTGAGTGAAAATATAACTAGAATAGTTCCATCATAAACTTGGATATGACATGGCAGGCGGTGGCCAAAAGACTTGAATTGTATTTACTAAATCCGACCACCATATAGGTACTAAAAAATAGGGTTTGGCATTTGAAGTCTGTTAGAGACCTCTTGATATATGTCAGATTTGGTTTAAGATTGATCTTTGCTAGTTATTCTAATGTTAAAAAGAATTAAAATATATAAATATGTAGTGGTTTTAAAATGTATTTATGTGTGTAAATTTATTTAGATAGATTTAAGATTTTAAGGTGGTAAGTTTTAATATGTAGTATCTAGAGTATTGTTATTATTATCATTTTAAAGTATAAACAATTGGTCTTAAGTGGTTTTCACAATTAATTTAAATAGTGGAAGTAAGTGTTAAGTTAGTATGATGAAAGGAAAGTGGAAATAATGTTTTGAACATAAGTAGTTATGAAATGATAATAAGTTAACTACCCAACTATTAAGTAGTTTTCAATTATGTTGATAGAAGAAAGGAGAAATTTGAATGTATGGGCATGGTTAGAGATTGATAAGGGTATTCTTGAATTGGATAGTTTATTGGTGAAATGGGATTTTAATCTTTTGAAAATTGACTTCCTTTATATTCATTTAATGGTTGATTTGTAAGTTCTCTTTATGGATGAGTCTTTTAGAATACTTGTGATGGTTATCATGAATTGTTTTAGTTAATTGAGTAATTTAGATGGGTAAGTTGTAAAGTTATTTAGTTCTGGTCGTTAATGGATTGGTTATTAAATATAGTTCTCGTTTGAATTTTTGGTTGTTGTTCATTATGCGAGTGTTTTTTGGAGTTGTGAGTGGTTGAGTATTTAAGGTGTTCTTTAATTTGGTGCCTTGGAAGTGTTGGTGAGTGTAGGATAATTTTGATGGTGTTGTCTCGGTGTGAATTTCTCTTGAGCTACTCTCGGGTTTTGAGAGGATTTCTTTTTCTTAAATTTGTGTTGTTAGTTGATTGGAAACTCTTATTGTTTTGGCTTACCCTCGTTGGTGAGTCCTTGAGTATTTGAATTTTTTTTGGGCTTCCAGAGGCGGGGGAAATCTTGTTGTCACGTTTGTTGATCTTATTTTGGTTTATTTACTCATTATATTTGAATTAAAAATAGTTCTTGTGGCCTTGCAATTTTTGTTGTCAGTTCTTTGATGGGGAAACCCTAGTGTAAACTTTTTGAGAGTCTTCCAGAGGCTTGTTTTTATTGTTGGTCAATGTCTCTCCTTTTATGTGCCCTTGAAGTGGCAAGTGTTTTGGTATCAGGATTTTGATAAGGGTTGTACGAGAATTGTTGAGACTTGATTATGTGTTTATAGCGAGATGGGTAATGCCTCGCATGTTTCTTTGTTGTGATCTTATGTTCTTGTTCTGTTGTACAACCCTTGGTTTTTGGTTTTATGTTCTTGGGTCTCTAGGGAGAGTGGCTCCTTGTGGGGGCTGGCGCCCTGTTTAAGGGGAAGGGCACAAGATAACCCATGAGTGAGTTAGTAATCAAGTGAAAACCTAATAATTAACCTAGGAGTGTTGGGTAGTAATATCATTATAAGATTTAAAAATGGATGCCTCATCTTCATTAGTGCTTCCGCAGACCAATGGAAGGCTGAGAAGGTCGTGGTCGGCAAGGTCGTGACCTCGTCTTCATGAGAGGTTTACGGCTCCGCATGAGTCACCCTATGGACCGGCGCCTCCAGTTGGGAGGAAGGGCACAGGATAGCCATAGATGGGACCGACGCCTCCAGTTGGGAGGAAGAGCACAAGATAGCCCATGTAGGACTATGCGATGACACTCTCCCCTAGTTGCCTAGGTGTTTTACTTTATTGTGTTCCTTTGGAAGTATGTTATGGGAGTTGGTTTAGATTGTGGTTGAATGGACTTATATTGATTTATGGAGTATTTCCTTGATACATCTTTGGTGTACTTTGTGATTTTGTATGATCTCATTGATATTTGACTTATGATCTTGTACTCTTTTGGTACTGTGATATGATGTTATTGTATTGTTTAATTCGTAATTTGGAATCAGATATGCTTCTTATTATTTCAGTTTGATTTGGAAGTGTTTTATGATCATCCTTTGCTACTTTTTTACCGCCATTGCTTTGATTTTGTGACTTTAAGATATTATGTTGATTCTTGGATGTTGTTGATTATGTCATTGTAATCCTTGAGTTTTATGATACTTTTGTATGACGTTGAGTCTCGTGGTTCCTGGTTTGGATGTTCTTGGTTGAGGTCTCTTTCTTCTCATCTCCCTTAGCATGGGGGGTGGGTCTTTAGACCCACGTGGTCAGGTGGAACATGCTAAGCACCCCATTGGGTCCCCAGTCAAGGATCGAGAGGTGCGGATTGGTGTTGTTGCAGCGACTCCCAAGTTGTATTTATCTTGGAGCTAGTTATAATACTTTGTATTCATTTTTTTATTTGTATCATGCTATCTTGTGTATGGTTTCCAGTTATGTTTGGAACAGTTTTGTATCATTGTACCTCTAGAACATTGTATTGTAATGTAACGTTAAACCTGGGCAGGATATTGGCCATGGCGCTTGTTATTCAATGTGTTAAGTTAATTATGCATATGTTGTATTTATGTACTCAGATGGTTTATTATCAATGATTTTCATGTATGTGTTACATTTTTTAATGTTTACTTTGTTATGGATTATATCTTTGGCTTTTATTCTTTATTGTCATTGTGTGGATCTAAGTCTCGTAATGACTCCTCGTGTACCCCAAGGGATGTATATGTTAGTGAATCTACTTAAATGAAATTTATGTCATGAATTAATGTGTATTACATGTATGTTATGTTTACTTAAAAAAGATAAAAATTGTGTGTAGTGATTATCATTAATTGTCCTTTGGGGCTTGGTAACGACTGTGGCATTACAAATATTATAATCTTAATATTATATTTGGATTTTTTAGAATTCAATATACTAGATTGTTTCTAAGATGTTTTTGATAATGTAAGAAACATTTACATATTATATCTAAATGAATTACATGTATATATTTTATATTGATATTATACTAAATTAATGAAAAAAATCTATTTTTTTCTTTTGTTTAATAAGATAATATCGATATCAAGTAAAATTTTGAACTAGTAAATGAGATAAGTTATTATTATGATTTGGAATTATATCCTTTAAATTTATTGTCTTTTTATTATTTAAATATTTTAATGATTCAAATTGATCATTTTTAGAGATAAAAAGATAATAGACATTTTTTTAATCCATTATCATTAGATAAATTATTATTTCCTTGAAAATAAGAATGGAAAAAAACGTACAATAAGTGTCAATGGAGTGGCATTTGGTTACAAATTTGATGGGTTTTTATCATTTTATGAAGGGGAAATTCTTCCTTTAGTATGTGTTTTTAGGTGTTGCTACAATATAAACAAGTAGAAAAATAAATAGTTAGAATTTTGGTAATCATTATAACCCTTCTTTTCTTTTTAATTTTGTAGTCATTCAATTAAAAATATAGGTTTTCACGGAGGTTTTATACATTTCTATCACATAGAAGATTTCATTCCTCATTTTCACATAGTATATAGGTTTATGCTAAAACTATGCATTAGCATTGGGGTCAATGGTTATTTTTATATATTTATTTTCCTTTTTGTTGTGTTTTATCTTTATTGACTAGGTATAAAAATTCCATGTCATGGGTTGTATAGAGGGCCAAGTTTGCATTTTATGCAACCCTTTATTTTCTTATTTGTAGGTCAAGGTATTCAGTGGTGAGTTGTAGAACCCAAAATTGTTGTGTCACCACATTATGTGAATGGTCCATAGATGATTCTCTAGGAAAGGAAAATAAAATATTGAGCACTCCAAGATCATAAATGATTTAACTCAAACAAGATAAGATTTATCAAGTTCAATGATAGCTAGGTAATGGCTATGTAATGGTATCCAACTATTTGAGTAGCTTTTATATGGACCAAAGCATCCAAACAACTTAGTTGATATTAACTAATTATTTAAGGTTGTGGTGTTTAGACTATTTCTAAATTTTTTGTAACTGATATTATATTTCATGATTAAAATTGTATATTGTTAATGTCTAAAAAGTGAAGCTCCTTTTCCTTCAAAGACTTGTTAATTCTAATAGTATATTGCACAATTAAAATTTCACTTAAGAATATCTATTTTTTTCTTATCATAAGTGTCTTTTCTTAAGGCATAATTTTCTATCATGACTCCTAGAGCGTATACATACTATGTAAAAATAATATTTTAGCAACTCAGTATAGTAGAACTATTCTAGCATATACAAGATAAACATAAATTTGTAATTGAGTGATCTTGTCATGCATCAAACTCCTAAAGGCTGCATGAATAATAAGTTTACTATTCTTATCACTATTTATTATCTATTGTCTACTATATTTATCCTAGTTAGGTAATCAATGTTTGAAAAGATGCATATTTGGTCGATTCATTGACTTTCATAGCCTCCAACACCAAGTCAATGTCACCTTTGACTATAAATTTTCTAATTTCTTTATTTAAAAGTGTAACTCTTTAGTGAACAAGGGAATTTTGAAACATCATTGTTGCATGTATTAGGATCTATTGTAAAATTATGATATGGAGGTTCATATGTTTATTCTATGTAAATGATTACCTAGATATCATAAGGATTTTATCTGAATTAAGGCCATAGTTATAACAATAATTGTACTATCTAGACCAATTATCACTTATATCTTTACATATTCTTTTGATTAACTCCTTCAAAACATCAATATTGAAAATTAATAGTGGGGCTATGTATATGTCTTGCACATGTGCAAAACTTGAATTCTTCTATAAAAGTTGATTAAAACATGGTATCTATAATCCTAAAGGGCATACAATAACCCATTGCATCAAATTTTTTCTTCCTAGAAGGTTTTAATAAGTTATATTTAGAAAAAAAATCACATATTGACCAAATATTTAAACATGCAAATCTATTTGTAGTAGTCAAGTACGATGTTGTAGTCCGTGATTTTGATTTGGTTCCATATCATACTTCATACTTACTCTCCTTTGAGTCCATTTTTTATATTTTAATATTTTTAACTTAAGATACATTGATGGAATATTGTATGTAAATCCAATTAGCCATGTCGATTGACTTAATTTTCAATTCCCAAATTTCTTCTTCTTTCAAAATGAGATTCATTCCATTGGTTGCAAGATTCACATAATGGTTTCAAAAGTTCCAACTCATTTTTTTAGTTCAATAAAAACAATCCATTGGTGGTTTGATGTGGGTTCTACCATGTTGACCTCTTGTACATAGGTAATCAACTAATTTTTGTTTTGTTGCCTTAGCTTTGGGATATGCATTGGAGGTCACATTTGCAACTACATCATTTCATATATTAAGAAGTGTGTATACACATGAGAATGATGTGACACCCCTCATCATTCATACTAATTACACAAATGTCTCATGGTTTCGCACCTAATATGTGAAGATCCCCAAAGACTTATCAACACAATAATTTTTTTTTTAAGTATTCTAAACATACATGTGATGCACATTAAATCAAAAGTCATAAAACTTAATTAAACAAATTCACTTACACTTACATCCCTTGGGGTACACAAGGAGACATTACGAACTTAATTCCATACAACAGCAATAAAGAATAAAAGTCAAAGATATAGTCCATAACAAAATAAACATTAACAAATATAACTCATACATGATAATCATTGATAAGAAACCATCTGTGTACGTAAATACAGCATATACATGATTAACTCAACACATTGAATAACAACTGCCATGGCCAATAGCCACACAAGGTTTAACATTACATTACAGTACAATGTTCAAGAGGTACAATGATACAAAAGTGTTTCCAAACATGAACGGAAACCATACAACAAGATAACATGATACAAATGAACAGATGAATACACAGTATCATAACTGGCTCCAAGACGGATACAACTCTGGAGTTGTCGCAACAGCACCAATCCGCACCTCTCGATCCTTGATTGGGGACCCAATGGGGTGCTTAGCACATTCCACCCGACCATGTGGGTCCGAAGACCCACCCCCCGTGCTAAGGAGCTGACAAGAAAGAGAGCTCAACTAGGAACATCCAAACAGGGAACCACAAGACTCAACGTCATACAAAAGTATCATAAAACTCAAGGATTACAATGACATAATCAACAACATTCATGAGTCAACATAATAACTTAAAGTCATAAATCTCATCACATAAATCAAAGCAATAACCAGTAAACAAGTAACCAAAGGATGATCATGAAACACTACCAAATCAAATTGAAATAATAAACAGAATACAATTCCAGAGGCAACTAGAAACAAGGCACAAGGGTGTCTAGTGGAGAGTGCCATCGCATAGCTCTCATGGGATCTCCTAGCCCTTCCTCCAACTTGAGGCGCCGACACCCATCTATGGATCTCCTGGCTCTTCCTCCTACTTGAGGCGCTGGCACCATAGGGTAGCTCATGCGGAGCCAATAACCTCTCATGAAGACGAGATTACGACTTTGCCGACCACACCCTTCTCAGTCTATCAATAGTCTATGATAGCCCTAATGCATAGACGAAGTATCCAATATTTATTATCTTGTGTGAATTACTACCCATCCCCCTAAATTCTATTATTAGGTTATCACTTGTTTAACTACTCTTACGTGGGTTCTCCTGTGCACTTCCTCTTACCCGAGGCGCTGGCCCCCACGAAGAGCCACTCTCCCTAGAGACCCAAACATAAACCAAAATCCAAGGGTTGTACTACATAACAAGAACATTAGATCACAACAGAGAAACATGTGAGGCATTACCCATCTCGCTACTAGCCATATACTTAGTTCCTCATAAAATCGGTACAACCCACACATAAACTCAAAAATCACAATTACAATCAAAGTCTTGGAAAGAGTCAAATTAATGAAGACTCAATATGAAACCGGATCACCCATGCCTCTGGAAGTCCAAGAAACAACAAATACCCACCACGAGGGTAAAACAAAGCAACAATAGCTTTCCAAATAAATTCCAACACAAGGATAAAGTTTCCCCTCAAAATCGAGACTAACTCAAGAAAAGTCACACCAAAAGAGATCCATCAAAACCATCTACAAAACAACACAACCTCACTAGCAACATTGCTTCCAAGGGAGACCTCTATTTTCTCCGCATAGATTACCCAATCACACCTTACTCAACGATCTTACAAATTGACTCAAAAGAAACAAATTCAACTAAAATCATTGACCTTGACAGCGAAACCATCAACCCATACACAATCCAAAGATGAAAATTAATCCACTCCAATTAAGAAATCAATCAAACACCAACATTCTATGAAACGATCCTTGTAAAGGACATACAAACAACAATAAAATGAGTAGAAGGGGGGTAAAGCATTCAAAAGATCATCTAATTCCCTTTCATTTACCTAATGTAAGTACACAATAGATCAAGGTAATCATAACATAAAAAAAACCACTTCTCATGATTTTTAATTTAACCATTCCACTTGTAACTAACCAAATTGCCAATAAACTAATCCGTCAATATTTGCACAAATTATCAAAGATTAACATAAAGTAATCTCTCTATTCATTTTACTAATCTATTAATTAACACTTCCCACTTAATTTTAAAAAAGAGTAATAACTTAAGGATTTAAGATTATAAATAAGACATATATTTAAATATTTATTTTAGTTCACTCACATATTTTCTAAATAATGACAATAAAAGAATATATAAATATAATTCCCACATATTAATTTTTCCTAAAAAAATATTCCCAAAAAATATTCCCTTAAAAGAGAATTTAAAAGAAAAGCATCTTAAAAAGGTGGAATATTCTCTTAACCTCCTTACCTTATTTACAATCCAGAAGTATTTCTTTTAAGAAATTTTCTACTTTAATTCCTAGTCTTTAGGCTTTAAGCAAGAAGAAACTTAGCTTTCATGAACTTAAAACTTAAGAAGGCACGGGAAGATACTAAAGCTGAAATCAAGAAAAGTATTGGACAAAACAATAAATTACGAAGGTAACGAGCATCCATTAAAGATGAGTTAAAGGGATTGGGGTGGCGAATTTAACTGTCTGGATTTTATTTTATTTTTTTCCAAACTGGAAAAAAAAAATTGAAGTGTTTTAAAAAAAGAAGAGACTACGGTAGAAAAGGCTAAATTTCTCTACTTTATTAGCTTGATCGTTGTAGGCTTTCCTTGCAGAGACAATCATTGAATTGCTTGTTATCTTTTACCTATTTTCTACGTTTTCTATATAACAAAAGTAAAACGCAGCATTTGTTTCAATACCAAAATAAAAGAATGTGAACAAGAATCGGTGATAAAGAGCATTGTATTTATATACATACATTCATCAAATTCATACTAAATACATCAGACGTAAACCTGGAAAGGTGGAAATGTAGTCTTAATTCAATCATTTCATAACAGAACAAGCTAAATACATGCAAGATAGAACCAAAAAGGTATTTGATGAAGAACGACCCAGGCTCCATTCCATACGATTGCTTAGTCTATCAGAAATGAATTGGAAGTACATATAGAGGTTCAACTTACTCAAAGGGCGACAGTGGCTCGAAATGAAACACACACACACACAAAGAGATATATATATATCACGTTGCAGTCCCAATCATCCTGACGGCATGCATAGAAATATAGGAAACACAGGAAAGGCATTAGAAATGTTTACAGACCACCTCAAAGAGATCTCATCGCATAGAATGACATGATAGTGGGACATGCACAAATTGAATTTGATAAGAAGGTAGAAGAAAGTTCCAAGTATGAAAGATCAGATAAGAAGACAGGCAGTCAAGTTTAAGGATAGCTATAATAGCTCAGAGAACATTTAAGTTTAAATATCGAATTCCAATCAATTCATACCTAAATCGAATGGCATGGGGTATTGACAATACACTATGGGGATCGATTGGTGATATCAAGGAATCCAAGGTGACCGAGAAGTATTAATCATAAATAGTCTTACATAAAAATTTGGGCTACCTAATAAAGAACTCTCTACCAGATCAAATCAGAATAATGAGTATGAAAAACCATCTGGAAATCGAACTACCAATAGAAGAGTGTATACATCGGCTGCCAAACACAATAAAGTAAATGTAAAAATGCAAAGTTCAGAATCAACATGAAACACAGGAAAAGCATCAAATAAAACGTAGGCTCAATCCCTAATGCGTTGTATCAGGAAGAAGTGAAAATAGTCACAATAAAATGTGTCACAGAAATTTATTGGAGCCTACCAAAGAAAAAGGGGTAAGTCGCACCGAGTTGGGGAAATAGTGGTTAGAAATTTGGACACTTCTCTTTCTTCTTTATTTATTTTAATTTCTATAAAAGGAGACCATGCCAGCCAGAGGGAGTCTAGAGGAGGAAAGCTAACAATGGGAGAGGACAGAAATAGAATAAAAGATTCGATTTGCAGATGAGATTGAGGAACTTCCAAATCAAGTGTGATCAACAAGGCTACTAGATCTGCATAAGCATGGAATTTGTTAAAAATACTTAAGAACCTTCAAGAACTACTTTGGCAGGAGTAAAAAGATGCCGAGACAAGGAAGGTGATGATTACAGAAGGGGGAATCAAACGAATTTGAAAAGTTTTCTTCCTCCAAAGCATTCGGGTATCTCAAAAGAGGATAAAATTGTATTCTTAGCCATGAGATAAGGCTGTTAAGTTGGGCAAGGAATCAAGAGGCATGATAACATTTACACACTGAGCTTCACGTAATTCCAATGTAAATAATTGAATATACCCACAAGCATGCAAATTTTCATAGAGAATTCAGCTTAATCAGAAAATCCATAGTCTAAGATCAAATATAGATTATCGGCATACTTGGTAGTTAAATTGATCAATTTCCTATTGGTTCCTTCATGCAAGACGAGGCATAACAAACCTTAGGCGCCAGTGGATTGTTAAGGAAATTTCCTTTAGATCCAAGGATTCCAGTGTATCGACCATGCAACACAAATATGATTAAATCTCACAGGCGCTTTGCAATAATGAAAGAGTCTCACAAAACAGAGAGGATGCATGGATGTCTTAGGGGAAACCTTCATTAGCAATCCCCCCCCTTCCGTTCCCCCAACTTAAATTCGATGCTTCTAACAAACAAAAGAATGAATATTTGCTACAATTCCCCCGTGACCATTCTCCATTTCCAAACTGCAGCTCCAATGACCCTATCTCAAACTCCCGAGAACAGCGAACCCCAATTTTCTTCCCCAATTCTCATAAAAATTATTCATCCCCCCCCAATTATTTGACAACTAATTCTCCTTTTAAAGAAAATAATACTTTTTTGATGAGATAAGATTTCGAACTAAAAAGGAAAATCAACAAACCTAAGCAAGTTTCCTGTTTGACAGCAGTTTGACGCTGTGCATGCGCTTGCTTGCGATTCTTCTTGTCTTTTCTTGCTTTAACATCAATTCAATACTTATCTTTCTTATTTGTTAAAAGTCACCTAATTATCCCATCTTTTAGGCTTTACTAATAAATCTCAACCTTAAATAACAATTGTCAATAATTTGATTATTATTAATACTTTATAACTTAGTAATTAATAATTAATAGCTTTATATTTTAAATCACTTTATAATTTGTCAATTTATTTAATTCCAAGCTACAAATCACATTGAACACCCAAAACAACATAATCTAATTAATTATAGTTTTTCCTTTAATTCAAAATTAATTTATGTTTTCTATTATCAATTTAATTTAATTGAATTGAATAATCAAGATTAAACATTATATCAATTGTATCAATTAAACAAGGAAATCAACAAGAAGCCTCAAATCAACCTATCATACCTACACAACTATGATGAAGAAACAAATGCGGAAGGGCACTACAGTTTCTTGTTTCCTAGAATATCATATATATGTATTATGGTTAATAAGAATTTGCACAAAATTTTTATGACAAATAATATTTCATCCTCCTACTATTTGTGAGAAAAGAAATAGAATGGTGATGTGTTTTATTCTTTTATCCTTTAGGAAATCCTCGACATAGTATATATGGGTTCACCCAAAATATGCATTATAATTAAATAAGGTAAAATATTGCCTTAATAAATCTGCATCTAAGGAACACATAATGCAAAAGACATGAAAAAAAATCTAGGAAATCATCTATTTTCAACTCACATCTTATCAAACCTCGTTCATACAACATGCCATGATCCAACTACATATCTAAGTGAGAGTAGTGAATAGAGGCTAAGAACATATATTGTACTTTTTTAGTTATTTATGTATTCATATTCTTGTTTCATTGTCATTTACTCTATCTTTGAGTTGCAACTCATTTGGAACACATATAAATGTATAGAAATATCCTAGAACTTTGCAAGATGATTATGACTTAGTTGTAGTTGTTTAATTCCAAGAATGTAAGTTTTCATTTGTTGTATAATTTTTAGTCTTACTAGAATTCAATGGAGGTTGATTGGTAAGAGACAAGAAAAGGAAATAAGAGTGCAAGAAGTTACAGAGGCTTCAAATGCTCAATATTTGTTGGAAATGGTAAGCCAAGTATCTCAAGAGAAAACACAAATGGATAGCTTGCGAGAAACAAAACTATCAGAAAATAAAATAAAATGGGTGTTGCCTGAAGTGACAAATTTTAATAGAACCTTAACATTGTAACAATCTCCATTTCAACCTTCAGCCAAGAAATCCCCTGGGAAGAGACGTAAAAAAACAAACCTCACCAAGATGAAGGAACAAAAAGAGGCATGAGTATAGAAAACAATTATTGAATCGATGTCAAACAAGAGGCTGAGGAGAGCATGTTGCTCTCCTCAAGCACAATGAGGACCTTTACATGGAAGGTGATCCCATAATATTAGTTTACAATTTTTGGCCAAACTAGACACTAAACTTATTTTTTTTAACTAAATCTTCACTTTCAGGCACCTATAGCGGCTAAACCATGAGGAATTTGAAGATGATGCTAACTAGTGATTTGTGACATTTTGTCTTTAGATTCTAAATATATTTTTTTCAATTTTTTTTGGGATCAGATTGCACTTATTTTTCCATCTACTTTGAAAACTAGTTTTTTTTAGTAAACACCATTTTTAAGGAGTGACACTCACTGTATAACACATAAGTTGTTTCCCATGAAGGATAAAATTCAATTTTTTTTGAATTTAGATTTGTAACTACGATATCTAGTGCTTCCAATTGGTTGCATAGTCTTTTATTGAATATTTTTTCCTTAATCAAGTTTTGAAGTCCAACCAATTACAATTTAGAAATAGGCTGATTGTATAACACATAATTTTTATTTTTTTTGTTGGATCAAGGACTTCAATATCTGGTACACTCATATTTTTCAAAAAAAAAATTGACAATCTCCTATTTTTCTAGATGTGCAGAATAGAGAGCTTGATTTTCGGTGAAAAACCTACATTCACAAGAAATAAAAAATAACTAGTAGTTTCATGTAGTAACACACAATGATGAGCCAATAGGTGAAGAGCGACATGAAAGGAAAGTGTTGTGCAAGAAGTGTTTGTGGAAAAAATATTGAATGTGAATGGCATGAGTGGGCATAGTAGCTATATGTAGATGTAGATAATATAGTTACACATTAGGGAATCAAACGAACAATACAATGGATTGCTAAATATATTATGGGTGATAATTAAAGTGATTGAGTGGGAACAATATTGTATCACATTTTTTACCTTACAGTTTAACATCGTTATTTTATTTTAAATTATAATGGGGACCGAAGGGGGGTGTTAACCCTAATGGGCTGAAAGGAGGATATCTATATAAAGGATAAAGTGTGCAAGCAATAATTGGTGAAGAAATAAATTTGTAGAATATATATATACACATATAGAGGTTTGGTTGAAAAATAATTGTATTAACATTAAATTAATTATTTGGTGATAACATCATTATTATTGGTAATTGGTTTGGCGGGGTAAATAATAATATTATGTAGTTAAGTTGTTTGTTAAAGAAAAATATTATTATTAAATTTGAAATGATTTCATTAAGTAATACCAATATCATTAAGTTTTATTCGTTAATAAAAATATTATATTATTATGGATAGGTTTCAATGTCTAAATTGATGACATTACTAATGTGCAATTAGTTGGGAAATAATAATGTTGACATAAAATTAGTTGAATTCATCATTATATAAGACCACCCCATAATTTAGCCATTGCATCAATTCTTTATGGTACAAACTAAGGATCTTTTCATAGCTAGTAACAAAGAACCTTACATCAATTATAGTTAAAACAATCTAAAAGTAATATCAATATCATTAAGTTTCATTAGTCAATCAAATATAATATTATTATGGATAAGGTTGAATTTTTAAATAATTGATGACATTACTAATGTGTATTTAGATGGGAAATAATAATTGTGGAATATGATGAGTTGAATTAATGATTATATACGAACACCCCATAATTTGAAAACTACATCAATTCTTAATGATACAAACTAAGGATCTTTTCGTAAGCGCCAACAAAGCAGCGTACATGAATTTTGCTAAAAAAAATTATTATTTGTGTCATGTAGAGTATATGAAAGAGAAGAATAATAATCAATGCCCAATGGAATCAAACATAAAGTGTATAATACCAACTATTTTAGTCCATTGTAACCATAAGCTTAAACACATGATTTTTTTTTATTCCCAAGTCAAAGGGCTGCTCTCCACCCTACCATATTGGGTCATGGACCCTCATGGACCCTCACCAAACTCCCGAGCAAGAATATAAATTAGCCACCACTGTGTTTAGTGATAAAATGAATATTGCATATTACAATTAATATAGAGTAGATTAGAATATGATTGTCTATTTGACCATTGTTGTTGATTTTATAGTTAGTATCATTATTCGAAAAGGTTGTTTGTAACATATTAGTTTACGAAACACCATATTATTGTTGCACCATGGTCTGCAAGATTAAGAAAAAAGTGTTAGTGTGATAAACATGCACCATTGGTACATAATAAATAAATCAAAAAATATAAAGAGTTATACAATTAATTACAAAGATGATGCAATATGTACAATTGCAGTAGAAGAGAGTAAGTAAATAAAATATAGAAATACCCTCTGTAGGGAATGGATTGAAGTTTGGACATAGAAAATCATGTCTGCTCTCCAACCTACCATATTGGCTCATGGAGCATCATCAGCTCTTCTCCCTTGGGAAAGAGAATTCAAGAACTAGAGTTTGTAACACCCTCAGTTTTGCTCTTTTGATTGAACAATATTTCTCTATGTATGCTTATTTTGTTATCACTTTGTTTGTGGAACTTGGTTACTTTTGACCGCTAATTATTAAGTGATGTAAACATTATGTTTTGGTGTGATGGTATTTTATTTGGTCATTATTATTATTGCATGTCATGGATTAGATTAGCATGTATGTGAATTAACGATGCTTTACACTTTCAATTATATCATGGATTTTAGATGTTTCAGTTAGCTATATTGTATTGGTGAAGGGGAAGGGATCACATCACTCGCATCGAGCACCTATTCCACAATTCCCTTTTTCCGCGGTGTGTTTTTGTATATTTTATAAGGGTGATCCCATAATAGTGGTTTACAATTTTTGGCCAAACTGGACACTGAAATTATTATTTTTAACCAAATCTTCACATTCGAGCACCTATAGCGGCTAAACTGTGAGGAATTTGAAGATGGTGCAAACTAGAGTCTCATCAAATTTTGTCTGTAGATTCTAAAAATATTTTTTTCAAAATTTTTGGAATCAAATTGCACTTCTTTTTCCATCTCCCACTAAAATTGATTTTTTTTCAAAACAACATTTTAAAAAGTGGACGACAATCGTATAACGCATAACTTTTTTTCCTTCCATGAAGGATAAAATTCTATTTCTTTCAAATTTAGATTTTTAACTCGAGACACCTAGTTCTTCCACTTGGTTAGATAGTTTTTATTGAATATTTTTTCCTTTAATCAAGTTTCAAAGCCAAATGAATTACAATCTCACATAGCCGGACCTTATAACGCCAGAATTTTTGCATATGTCAAAATTTTATTTTATTTTTTGTTGGATGAAGGACTTCAATATATGGTGCACTCATATTTTCTCAAAATAAAAATTCGATAATCTTCTATTTTCCCACATGAAGAACAAAGAAATTCATTTTCGATGAAAAACTTTATGTTAATAAAACTAAAAAAAACAAATACATAACAAACTAAAACATACAAAAATTAAATTCATCGATTGTTCAAGGAATATAATCATTTGAAATAAATTTTAAATAATTACTTGATCCCCAAAAGCTAAATCAAAAGTGATTTTTATCGCAAGATTTTGATAGGTGTAAAGGAGACGCATTTATAGGTATGGTTTAAACTGAATAGGTTCTATCCAAGGGGCTTGATCTAGTGATTTGATCAAACCCTCTTCAATGAAATCCTTAAATGAACTTTTAAGGTTTAAATCACCATATTTTCAAAAATATGTAATTTCAGCTAAAAATTGCCTTCCCGTGAATTGTAAACCACTACAGATGACCAATATGCATGTTTTGACACTCGTATTGTGTGTAGGGTGTAGGTACAGGACATCGACTCCACCTGGTTTCACAGGTTTGAGTGCGTCCATCGACCAATGGTATCGATTGGGAGATAGTAACTAGGATTTCTGTGTCAAACCATCACCCTAGCCATAGTGTATCGTCGGTCTTAGTCGGGTTCAGTGTTTTATGTTGTTAGTTTCCCCATTGGCTTTATATTTAAAATTTCAAGTTAAAAGGGATTAAATGGCTTTTGAAATTTATAAATGATTATTGTTTTGTCTTATTGAAATGTTGGGAAATTAGTGATTAATTAATTAATTTAATTTAATTAATAAAATAATCTAATTTTGAATTAGATTTATTTTATTGACTAATTAAATTAATAGTGATAAATTAAACCAATTTGGTTGGGTTGGCACCTTTAGATTTTTGGATTAAGTCAAAAATTAGAATTATGCTTTATATTTTACTTTTAGAAATAAAAGTTGAAAATAATTTTATTTGTGAATTGTTAAATTCATTTGGTTAAATAAATTTAATTACCTTTTTGGTTGAAAATGAATTTTATTTAAAATGAAAATTATGCAAAATGCATTTGGGGAAAGCAAATTGTTTTAAAATTGAAAAATAGAAAATATCTCCATTTTGGCAATAAATTTAGTGGGTGAGTCAATTTTAGGGCTTTGAAAATTTTGGAGAAGAAAGGGCATAAGATAATTCATGTTTATTGGAGAATTTTTAATTTTTGAATTTGGAAGAGAGAGCAAAAACTTGGTTTGAATTCTTTGAAGAATTCTTGGTTTGATTTTGGTGGAGAGCTTAGAAGAGGCTAAAATTGTGGAATTGAAGGAGGGCTTGGAATTCTCCATTGTTGAAAGATTCCAAATTTGGAGGAAACACAAGGTTCCATCATTCTTTCTTCTACTTCTTGCTTTCTTTTGAATGAGGTTATATGATTGAAAATGTAATTTTAGACTCAATGAAATTCATGGAAAAGGCTCTCAAATTTGCAAAATTATAGATAGATTTGGAAATGGGAACTTAACAAGAAATTTACACCAAGAAATAGAGAAAAAAATCAAAGAAAAATCTATTGTAGAACTAGATTTTGAAAACCCATTTTGTTGTTTTGAAAATGAGTTCTATTATTGAAATGGGTTTGGATTATTTTCACAATTTAAGTTTGAAATCAAAATCTGGGTATATATAAATGTAAATATACCCATGCATATCAATACATGGATATATTTACTCATATATATACAAATATATATTTATTTTATTTGAAATTTTAGATTTTGGGATAAACCCAGAAAAATGACATGTATTTTCGCCATAGACAATGGCTGTGAAAAAAATAAAAATAAAAAAAATTGTTTATTGTTGTGGGGTGGGTGGTCAAACCCCACTGCCACCACATAGGTCACACCCATACGCCACATACTGTTTGAGGAACACACAGACCGCGGCCGGAACGGCCATGAGCTGTCTGAACCCCACACAGGCCACGGTCGTAAGCCACGGACTGTGTGAAGCTTCACATAGGCTACGGCCGGAATGACCACAGACTGTGTGAAGTTAACACAGGCCATAGCCTTTAGGGCTTCGTGGTTTCCAACGAAACTTGGATTTCATTTTTTGTTTTTTATATTTATGATTTTTAAATAATTCGTTAAGTGTTATTAAATTGTTGGATTAAGAGGATTGAAATATTTGATTAAATAGATGTTTTTTAAGTGGAATTTATATATATTTTAATGAATAAGGAATTTTATTGTGAAATAGGTTTTATTGAATAAGATGAATGCCTTGATTTTTTTAAAGGTATTGAATATGGAATTAATAGGAAATTTAGAGTAAGTAGATTGATTTAGGTGTTAGTTGAATGACTTTATTATTTAAGTGTTTTGATTATAATTATAGTTGCGAAATTGTGAATCAATGAAAGACTTATTTTAGACAAATGTTGTTAGTTAATAAATTGTTTGATTATGAATTGGTTGTGAAACTAAGGATGAAGGAATGACTTGATTTATTGCAATGACGTGGAATGAAATTTAGAGTTTTAATTAGATAGATGTAAGGAAGGAAAAACTGTGATTGATTAGATTTAGGAAATCTAAATATTAGTTTATTTAATTTGATTAAGTACACTAATGCGATGACTAATTGGATTTACGAAATCCTAAAGTAGATTACCTTATATTGTTTGTAAGCTTCCTTTCATCGTAGGGCGTTCATTCTTGTTGGGATTTGAGTCATATTTTGTAATTCTTCCTTTGAGGTTGTCATTTTAAAAGTAAAGGTTTTCGATATGTCAGTCAACCTTGTGATTGTTTTGGGTAGTGCACATGGTGGTAGTTGTGTTATCACCCAGTTATAATAAACGAGATATGTGGTATGTCATGGATACCCAAGTACTATGAACGGGTTGTGTGACCTTATGTGTTAAGGTCGAAATTGGTCATCAGTTTGTGCATGTTGTCTACCTTTAGATTGGGGGTTTTGTATCCCCGTGTTGTTAGTAGGAGAGTGGCCCTTTGTGAGGGTCCGATGCCCAAAGTGGTCTTAGGGTAACTCACCTAGGGTTTAATCAAGTGATAATTTAAAATAATTAATGGGGAACTTCACACTAATAAAGTTAAAGAATGCCTCTCTCATGGAACATGCATTGTTAAGACTCGAGATGAGATTAGACACATAGTTTTGCATGAGGGTCCGGCACCAGTAGAGGCAAGCCAGGGTAACCCATGATGGGAGTCCAGTAGCCTAGGAAGGTTGAGCTAGGGTAACTCATGGAAATTTATGTATGACACTCTTCCTACGTCAACAGTTAGTCAGTTATTGTGTGTTGTACAATGGTGTACTTGTCCTATGTAACCTAGAAGCAATGTATTGTCTTGTGAGTTTTCCTACTGTGTTAAGTGATGTTGTTGGAATTTGAGTCGGTTCAGTTATGTTTAGCATTTGTCTAGGGGTAGTTGGTCTTGACCAGAAGTCCTTGTTACTATCTCCTAGCACGGGGGGTGAGCCTTTGGGTTTCACTTGGTTGGGTGGAACGTGCACCTTACACTGTTGGCTTGTTCGTGATCTTGTGGATGAGACTCTCATGTTGGGGAGCTCGGGGGTTCCTATTTCTCTTCTAGTTCTTTCATTCCAGTTATTCTTGTATTTTATTACCCCTCATTTGTATCGAGGTGGAAAGTGTAATATTTTATCATGTTATTTGATCTACCTCATTCAGGGAATGAGTGTTGTAATTATATTGTAAACAATCATTATTGGATATCATGTTGTATCTTTTAGTCTTTGATGTAATTATCATGTATGGAATGTATGTACTTTAATTCCTTAATTGAATGATGCTATGTTTTCATTCCTTGGTTGTTTAATTTGGGTTTAAGTAATCTTTGTATC
>VDFB02364088.1:0-13384 GCA_007258455.2 Sequoia sempervirens | reverse complement strand
CAAGCAGCTATGGAGTCCTTCTCTCCTCCTGCACCTTTGGGTACGCCAGACCAAGTACTGTTTCCTCAATGGTTTAGGTATATTTTTCTAACCCTACTCTATTCTTGATCTACTTTACCGAGCACTCATTAGTACTTGTGCTCACTAAAGTGGGGGCAAAATGTATAAGAGTGAATTTGCACCCTAGGTGCAATTCCCCTTTTTTACTTTATCCACCTTAGAAAACCAAAGTTAGAGGCTTAATTTTACTTAAGCCCACTGTTGGCGGTCCATGTGGCACCTATTTTGTGTGTCGATGGAGGTGTTTTTGTCGGGGATGCTCATGCGGCGCACTTACATCCCTACCAGATTCCTGTGGCTGAGCCAGCAAAGGCGTTACTCTTCTCATTGGCAGTGAAGTAGTAACACCTCCTTCGGCCGACCGACCCAAATATGGCTATTTTCTTCCATCCCTCTTCGAATTCATCTCTTGGACAAGCATTTCATCTTCTTCCAACCATTGAGCTCACTCTGGACCACTTCAAGCATTCAATTCAACACTTTTAGCAGCAATCCAAGCATTCCATTACAGCAACACCTCACTCCATCAACTTGGTAGAGCACATTTGGGACCACACCATTCACAGTAGAGGCTTGAGTTCCTCTCAGTTCTCCCCCAAGTAGCCTTGAGTGCTCTTGGTGGAGGTTGTAAGCTTCCCTCTCCTCTCCTCTATCTTTTGGTTGAGTAGCATAGTACTTGTGCTTCCTTTACGTTACTACTTTATCTCACTCTTCTGGTTGTCCGTGGTAGTGGAAACACCTAAATGGGTGTCTGATTGAGGCAAGCCCCTATACAGCCACCCAACATTCTCCCTCTTGTTGTGTGTAGGTGTGCGAGCTCTCAGAGAATCAACTGGAGAACAAGTTCATTGGTGAGATTCTCCTCATTTTCATCACTCTTGCTTATTTACTTCACAACATTAGAGAATACTTTGTTTACTTGCTAGTGTCATTCTGGCCTTTTAGTTGAGTAGCTAGGCTATTAGTCATTTTGGTGAGTTCAACCTTGTCTCTGCTATTGTCTAACCGTATGGACTGTAGCGCTTTAGAGACACTAGCGCGCCGCACTGTTGTCCAAAGTCCGCGCTGACGTCCTCGGGCAGAGAGCTCCTTGAGGCACAGAGTTGGACCTAAAAAAAATGACTCGCCTAGCCCCGCATTGAAACTTGGGATTGCAGAGTGATTGTGGGGCATCATAGTCCTCATCATTCTCATCCTCATAACCCTAAACAATACACTTATCTGAGGTAAGTTAGGGCAGAATCTTGCGACTTGACCCTCTGTGACCTGGGGTCTTGCACGCGGTGGTCTCCCTCTCTTACAATAGGCTACTTAGTTGCTACCCCAGGTTATAGAGACACCAGGTGATCATCAACAGTTGAGGCAGTTGGTAATATGTGAGAAGAAAACACAAGAGTGGATTGAAGGATTCATCATTAGAGGCAAAGAAATCTTGGCACATATGTTTTAGCTAAGGGACAATGTTCATAACTTACACCAAGGGATTCAAGGATTTGAACAATCAATGGAAGAAGTGAAACCTAGGCACAAAATCATCATTGCAGATTTGAATACAGCTTATGGCTCAATGGTTTCAAGAGAACACAAGAAACAAATCCTTGTATGGAAAGAGTGTCACGCCTTCAATGTGAGAACCTATGAGAGGATATCTGAGGAGTTTGTTGCATACAGCAAAGGGTGATTGAGGCTCTTTTGTTCAGAAGTGAGTTTGTTGCAGAAATCCCTTCTTAGTATAGTCATGATGATGGTTCCTATGTTGAACTTGACAAAGTGAAAGCCCAATTCCAAAATGTTGTTCGTAGCAGTGATGACAGCGATACAGTTGCGGGTAAGATGAGTTAGATCTCCACGATGTCAGTGAGGTTTGAGAAAGCAGCTAATGAGGTTGAATATTTTATGAGATTGATTGCAGATGGCAAAGAAATCCTAGAAAAGCGAAACTTTGTTATAGATAGTATTGATGCACTTGACAGAGACACAGTTTTCGGCTTTTTGGTGGATGTGATCTAGATTTAAAGCAGCAATCATCTAGAAGCTTTCTTTCCGCTTTCTTTCTATTCTCATCTCAATTCTTATCCACTCTTTGAAGAAGAGAAAGAAAACAAAATTGTAATATTTGGCATTTCCTGTTTTCATGCTTTCTTAGGTGGTTAGATGTTTATCTTCTTTAGTTTTAGAAATAAAGCACTTGCATGTTGGCAAGCTAAGCTGTAAAAGCAAGGGGATTGCAGGGTTCCCTACCTCTTGCTTGTCTATAAATAAGAGTGTTTGCTCATTATTTTCTTAACCATGCTTGTGATAACAAATTGTTGAGCCTATTTTGCCTGCAAATTGTTGTTCACTTTGTGTAAGAACAATTTTGCAAGTCTCTTTTAGCCGCAAGTTCTTGTTCAGTGCATGTATCTTGTGTAATCTTTTGTTCTTGAGATTTGAGAAATAAAATCTTGTGCCTACTTTTCCCTGATATAATGTCTTAAATTTTCGTTTATTGTGTTATGCTTATATGATCTCCATTTCAACTTGCATTAAAAGTAAGTAGATGTATGTTGGAAGAAGAGTTTATCTAAGTATTTTGTTAGAGAATCAAACATTGTCCATTTCTAATTCTCTTGCTCTGCATTTACTTGAGAAATTAGAAACGTCATTAGAGTAGGCTAGTCGTAGTTGAAATTCTAAAACAGAAAATCTCAGCTACGATGCTTGAGTTTTATAAAGTTGTGCTCTTAGTTGAACCAAAAAAGATAGGAAAATTAGTTTTAATTTATTTTCTTGAACAACATCAGCAAAGAGGGAGTTTACCCTCCTAATTTGAAGAGTAGTTTATCTGTGCATAGCTGTATGTTTCTAATCCGCATTCCAGAGGTGCAAATTAAAATGCCAACACTAGCGAAATTAATTAATTTTGAACCCCTTATCCTTGCCTCTTAAGTGGTCCCCTTTTTCCTATTTTGGCCAATTTTGGAATAAATTTTATAAATTGGAAGAGGCTGTACACTAAAATATATCCTCGAGTCAGCATTCTTGCCCAATCCAATCCTCCACTATGAGTTTATGGGTTGATTTTCTTAAGAGTGGTTGATTTTGAACCATTTAACACAAATATTTACTAGTTAACCTTAGTAAGGCATAAAAGTACCATGCATCAAAAACTACTTTCTATAATTAAGTGTTAAGATAGTCACAACCTACCCATTCAAACATATACCCTCAATTATTTGCATTTTATATTCCTAGCAATTCTTGTTCATAACATGATAAAGATTCTTAATACTCTTAAATATGCAAATAAAATTTTCATCATATCAAGGGGTAAAATTAAATCCAACAAGGGAGTGATGGGAGATTGCAATCATCAAATACTAACTTAACCTTTTGCTACGCACCCTGATTTTCATTTACAATTCATATATCAAAATTCCCTTTTGCACCCATATTGGTTTCATTTTTGGTTAGGACTAGGCATCCATTCTTAGGAGCTTAAAAGTCCAAAATAACCCAGTGAGCCTCATAGGTCCAACATTTGAATATGGTTGCTCTGATACCAATGTAAAATCCCCATCTTGGGAAAAACAATTTATTTTTTTGTTCACAACAACTACCAACTTAAACGATTGAGCACCTTCCATGAAGCTTAATAGTGTTAGCTTCAATACTTCTCCCCTCCCATGGTGGCATCAACTCATTATTGCCAATTATATGCTTTCCCAAAAGAGTGTTAAGGTGCCAAGGTTAAAGTCTTTCCTAGACCTACAACCTAAGCCTCGAGGGTTCATGATGACCTTGCCTATGTATCCCCTCGTGGGAATCAGAGGCTGCATAGTTTGCCCCACAACATTAGAGGGAGTTCATTCTCTCCTCTTGCATGAGATCTTGATCTCACTTTTAACCCATGACTATTAATTAAGTACATGTAAGCTATCAACTTAGCCAATTATAATATAATGTTAATAACTTTGATCAAAGTTGAAAAACTCGGACTCGGCAATAACTCGACAAGCCCAAAAAATTTGAAAAGTCGAGACTTAGCAAAAACTTGGGGAAAAACTCAACAAATTTATCAAACATTTGAAAATACACAATTTTTTAAAATATTCATCAAAAACACACATATCAATGGATTTTTAGAACATATATTACTAAGTACATCATATTCCAGAAGCCATATTCTTTTAGCAAAGTACCTAGCAAAAGAGAGACATCATAATTGGTTAAAATTTGAATAAACAGTAGAAAGAATAATCAATAAACCAATTAATGTATTAGACAAGAAATAAAAAAATATATTAATATAATAAATAGATAAATTATTTAGATTTATTAATATATTATAAATAAATATTAATAGATAATATATTAATATAAATTTATGAATTATAATAAATAGATAAAAAAATTAATTTTATTCCATTTCAGATTTTAACAAATGATTTATTCAAACTCTAAATAATGGAATACAATATAAATAAATGTTTTAGATAATAATAATAAATTCATAGGCATATAATAAAATTTAAAATTTAAATAAAAAATTACAATGCATAATAATATAACTAATATTTTTAAATAATTATTAATATTTATAAAATATTAAAATATTATTGATGAATCATAATAATAATATATTAAATTTTAATATATATAATTTTTAAATTATTCAATCAAATTGAATCGATGATTGTTTCTGTTTTACAAGTTTTTTTTTTATGTGACAGGGGTGTTCCTACGACTTAGCCCAGTGGCCCAACAGCCCATACCTTGGGTACCTGGGGTGAGTTGGGGCGAGACTAGCCCCCTGTGGGTGGACGCCATAGCCTGCATACAGGCCCACCGATCAATCACGAGAGTGGGGGGTTGAATCCAAGACCTATGGGGAGCAAACCCACGGCCCAAGCCAACTTTGGTATTCGGGCGGGCTTTTTGTTTTACAAATTTACTTTTAAAGGGTTCTATGTGTCGATTTTTTGTTTCACGCAAAATGATAGAGACGCATTCATGTAAAGGAAAAAATGGTAGAGATGCATTCTGTATTAATTTTAGGAGTTTCGATTTTTAATATCACAGGAAGAGAAAAAAATGATAGACTTAGACGCATTCACTGTTTCACGCAGTCACAAAAAATGGAAACAAGATGCCCTCGTCACCTCCTTGCGTGCCCTTATCATCTCTTCTTTTCCCTTTGTCCCAGATGCAAAATGGTCTCAAACATTCACGTTTTTCATTTTTAACGCCATAAACCCTTAATGCTTTTAAGTTGCCGCATTTTCTGCAAGTGAATCGTGCGTTTTCGTACTTTAATAGGTATAACTTGCAACGATTTTTAAGAATAAAGCAGCAACAATTTATACTGCGAGTTACTCGCAGTCATAGATGACATGCAAATACTTGCAATGAGGGTGAGTTTTTTGCGTGTTTTGCATCTTTGACTTTGATAATAACTTGCCATCAAGTGTAGGGTCCATACCAAGCATTAGTGTACAAAAATTCACAATATTCACAAGGGGTCTTTCATACCATAATCCAAAATATCATACACATAATGAATGTCTCGAGCATACATCACACACACACTAGGTGACTAGCTCATACAATCACAAGTACAATAGTAACAGAATCATACACAGATCATAAATACAACGATTAGCTTTTATGTATCTCACTAGTACAACAATGATTGTCTCATACACATCACATTTACATTAGTGATTGGCTCCAACATATATCGCAAATACATAGTGACGAACTCTAACATACATCACACATACACAAAAAATTTATTGAGAAAAGGTGTTCTTCCAAAAAATACAAGACAAAAATGTGTCTTTGCTTTGAAAAATGTGTTACAAAGTGTGTTTCTCAGTGCTATGACTAAGAAAACTAAGTTACAATGGTCTATTTTTTGCTTATACAGCTCCAAAACATGAAAGAACTACTTGAAGAATGAAGCCTACGGGTCCTATATCTCATCCCATACATGAAGCCTAAGGGTCCTATGTACATCTTGACTTCCTTCACTCACAAGATGCTCTAAAAATTGTGTCAACAATTGAAGCCAGTTCCTGGAATAAACAAAGACAAAACAAGAATTGTTCACTTAATATAAACCTTATGGAAATTGAAAAATAGCTTTGGAGATTTTATTCATTACCTTTTTCTCACATTCTTCAACAAGTGGTTCAACAGGAAGGAGAGAACGAACAAAAATAATAAGACCTTTGATGAAGTCCTTGTGACAATCATCATCAAGCAATTGACCAACAACTAAAGGAGCATTATCAATTTAGTAATAAAATCATCAATTTCAAAGATCATCAAACTTTATAATGTTAAGTACTAAGAACATAATATGCTCATATTCTAAGTGCACCTTTAGCAGCATCATAGCCATAATCAAGATTCTCTTGTTCCAGTAGTTTTCCCACTACAACAGCACCCTTGACATCAGCATTGGAAGCAATTATATGTATAGGAGACTTCAAAAAATAGAAAAAACGAATGATTAAACACTGAGATAAAGCCTATTTCTAGACATAAACAAAAGAAAGTCTAGGTTAGTAATTTATACCTTCAATGCATTCTGAATTATTTGAACTCCAATCTTCTGGTCAAAGTTGGCTGTAGGAATTGTATCAAGCTCATTTGTTGCATAGAGAAGAGCAACACCACCACCTGGAATGTATCTTCCAGTAAGCACAGAGCTATAACCTTCCTAACAAAAATATTGCCATCTCTAATGCTTTAATGAAATTTACAAATTTGTTTACCTAGTAAAATGCCCTTCTCTACTGCTGCCTTCGTTGCATTCAATGCATCAGTGACTCTTATCTTTTTTCTCTCCAACTTAAAGCTCACTGGCTCCTCCAATCTAAATTAAATAAAAAAGACCATCAAAAGAATCTAGATACAATGTATCATCCTAATTTGAAAATATTGAAAATTATCTTTAGACAACTGATCACAGTTTGATTATAAGTTAAACCTTGAGAACAACAACTCCTCCTGATAGCTTTGCCAACCTCTCTTAGAGCTTTTCTTTGTCATAATCAGATGTGCTTGCTTCAATATTAGTACAGATCTATGACCAAATATTTTGTCGGCCATGCCAAGCATACCACACAAATCTCTTATCAAGCTCTATCATCACCAAGCATTATAGTTTTGCAAAAATATTATCACACTTCACTCTAATAAAACTCACCTGCTCACATTTCTCTTCAATTGCTTTTTTGTCACCATCTCCATCAAGAATTATAGTATCATCCTTAGAGATAGTCACCTAGAATAAAGAACAACTAATCTTATCATACAACAAAATGTTAAAATGACAAGTAGAATTTGAGTAACAACATAACAAAAACCTTTGGAGATTTGGAGATTTTTTATACATTACCTTTTTCTCGCATTCTTCAACAAGTGGTTCAACAGGAAGGAGAGAACGAACAAAAATAATAAGACCTTTGATGAAGTCCTCGTGACAATCATCATCAAGCAACTGACCAACAACTAAAGGAGCATTATCAATTTAGTAATAAAATCATCAATTTCAAAGATCATCAAACTTTATAATGTTAAGTACTAAGAACATAATATGCTCATATTCTAAGTGCACCTTTAGCAGCATCATAGCCATAATCAAGATTCTCTTGTTCCAGTAGTTTTCCCACTACAACAGCACCCTTGACACCAGCATTGGAGGAAATTATATGTATAGGAGACTTCAAAAAATAGAAAAAACGAATGATTAAACACTGAGATAAAGCCTATTTCTAGACATAAACAAAAGAAAGTCTAGGTTAGTAATTTATACCTTCAATGCATTCTGAATTATTTGAACTCCAATCTTCTGGTCAAAGTTGGCTGTAGGAATTGTATCAAGCTCTTTTATTGCATAGAGAAGAGCAACACCACCACCTGGAATGTATCTTCCAGTAAGCACAGAGCTATAACCTTCCTAACAAAAATATTGCCATCTCTAATGCTTTAATGAAATTTACAAATTTGTTTACATGGTAAAATGCCCTTCTCTACTGCTGCCTTCGTTGCATTCAATGCATCAGTGACTCTTATCTTTTTTCTCTCCAACTTAAAGCTCACTGGCTCCTCCAATCTAAATTAAATAAAAAAGACCATCAAAAGAATCTAGATACAATGTATCATCCTAATTTGAAAATATTGAAAATTATCTTCAGACAACTGATCACAGTTTGATTATAAGTTAAACCTTGAGAACAACAACTCCTCCTGATAGCTTTGCCAACCTCTCTTAGAGCTTTTCTTTGTCATAATCAGATGTGTTTGCTTCAATATTAGTACAGATCTATGACCAAATATTTTGTCAGCCATGCCAAGAATACCAACACAAATCTTTTATCAGCTCTATTGCCACCAAGCATTATAGTTTTGCAAGAATATTATCACACTTCACTCTAATAAAACTCATTTTCTCACATCTCTCTTCAATTGCTTTTTTGTCACCATCTCCATCATGAATTATAGTATCATCCTTAGAGATAGTCACCTAGAATAAAGAACAACTAATCTTATCATACAACAAAATGCTAAATGACAAAAAGAATTTGAGTAACAACACAACAAAAACCTTTGGAGATTTGGAGATTTTATACATTACCTTTTTCTCACATTCTTCAACAAGTGGTTCAATAGGAAGGAGAGAACGAACAGAAATAATAAGACCTTTGATGAATTCCTCGTGACAATCATCATCAAGCAACTGACCAACAACTAAAGGAGCAATATCAATTTAGTAATAAAATCATCAATTTCAAAGATCATCAAACTTTATAATGTTAAGTACTAAGAACATAATATGCTCATATTCTAATTGCACCTTTAGCAGCATCATAGCCATAATCAAGATTCTTTTGTTCCAGTAGTTTTCCCACTATAACAGCACCCTTGACACCAGCATTGGAAGCAATTATGTGTATAGGAAATTTCAAAAAATATAAAAAATGAATGATTAAACACTGAGATAAAGCCTATTTCTAGACATAAACAAAAGAAAGTCTAGGTTAGTAATTTATACCTTCAATGCATTCTGAATTATTTGAACTCCAATCTTCTGGTCAAACTTGGCTGTAGGAATTGTATCAAGCTCTTTTATTGCATAGAGAAGAGCAACACCACCACCTGGAATGTATCTTCCAGTAAGCATAGAGCTATAACCTTCCTAACAAAAATATTGCCATCTCTAATCCTTTAATGAAATTTACAAATTTGTTTACTTGGTAAAATGCCCTTCTCTACTGCTGCCTTTGTTGCATTCAATGCATCAATGACTCTTTATCTTTTTTAGCTCCAACTTCAAAGCTCAGTGGCTCCTCCAATCTAAATTAAATAGAAAAGACCATCAAAAGAATCTAGATACAATGTATCATCCTAATTTGAAAATATTGAAAATTATCTTCAGACAACTGATCACAGTTTGATTACAAGTTAAACCTTGAGAATAGCAACTCCTCATGATAGCTCTGCCAACCTCTCTTGGAGCTTTTCTTTGTCCTAATCAGATGTGCTTGCTTCAATATTATTACAGATCTGTGACCAAATATTTTGTCAGCCATGCCAAGCATACCAACACAAATCTCTTATCAGCTCTATTGTCACCAAGCATTATAGTTTTCCAAAAATATTATCACACTTCACTCTAATAAAACTAACCTACTCACATCTCTCTTCAATTGCTTTTTTGTCACCATCTCCATCAAGAATTATAGTATCATCCTTAGAGATAGTCACCTAGAATAAAGAACAACTAATCTTATCATACAATAAAATGTTAAAATGACAAAGAATTTGAGTAACAACACAACAAAAATCTTGTCCATGGATGACAGAAACATTATACATATACAAGGATACTACTATGTTTACCTACCTTCTTAGCTATTCCCATGCCAAATTCTACTTTGTCAAGTTCATACCAAGATCCTCTGATATGACTTGAAGATAACTACTAGCCATAAATACTTTTCCTTGAGAGATGGAGAAAACAAAATGGAAAAATACATGCAAACTAACTCAATTGAGAAACAAATTTGGTTCAATAGGTGTCACATGAAGAAGCCAAACTTGCATAACAAACAAGAAACTCCAAAGCCAAAAAAGAGAGTAGATACATAGAAACATAAACCTAACCTGTCCACCAGTAAGTGTAGCAAGATCCTACAAGTTATTTTTCCTATTTTCACCAAAACCAGGGGCCTTAATAGCACAAACCTGATTCAAACACAAATATATTTTTAAAATGCTAAGGATTTAGAATTTAAAGATAAAAAATAATTTAAAAAGTAAACAAGATTTAAATAGAAAAATCCACCAACCTTCACCCCTGCACGAAGCTTATTCAAGATCAAAGTAGCCAATGCTTCACTCTCTACATCCTTTGCTACAATTAGAAGAGGCCTTTGTTTCTGTGATAAATGCAACAAGAAATTATGTTATTTGTCCGTAATCAAAACATTGATTGAACATAGATAGATATCCTAAGAATCATAAATCAATCCAAGACACCACAAGACCTTTGTCACATGAATATTGACAATGGCTATTTCCTAGAGTGAATATTGTATTAGATCATGTGTATTCTTATGGTCTCCCAAACTCTAGGAAATAACCTAAGACCCTTCGATTGCCTTAATACACTCTCCTCTAACCTACCATGCTCTAACAGTCTCTTATGTTGTCCTTTATCGCCAACCATATACTTGTAGACTACTTTTAGAAGTTTGTTTGCTGTCCTCTTTTATATTTTCCATAGGCTGTAACTCATCCATTAGCATATTGAAATTTTAAAACAAGATGCTTAACACTTCTATCATGATTGTAAGTGTGATTGTGTAGGCTATCTTGTGACCTGCATAGGTGACCTATGGATTATTTGTCATCTATCCTTCATGCACACTTGTCATACAATCCCTAACTTATAATTGTCATCTGCAACATTTCCATGACACAAAACCTTAAGGCCTAATTCAAGATAGTCTCTCATAAAAATCCTTATATACTACCTTCTACTCACACTCACAATGTGGAGATTTAGTTTTGACTAAATCTGGGTGCCAAGAGAAAGAGGATGGATTTGAGTTTGATAACCATGTAGCAGGGCACATTTTTAGGGTTTTAAATCTTGGTTGGCATTGAGCATTGAAGGAACCACAATAATGGTGTTGAAAAGGTCGGGTTTCACCCATGTTTCAAAAACAAACATCAAGATATAGCACGCAGCCAAGAAGTTAAGAGGCTACAATTTCGTTTACTACCTATCCACGTTGTAGCAGAGGGAGAGTTTTTAGGAGTTAATGATAGATCATCTCCATGTTCCCAAACCCTTCTAGGATGGGGCTTCACGTGGTTATAGCTCCACAACCCTCAAGGTATGTATGACACTTACGTATTCATTTGGAATACCTTAAGTTAAATTTTCACTCTTTCATTTTGTGGCAGTTGTTGAAATGAACAATGTGAGGAAGCCTCTTCCTATACAAAAGCTTCCTACAATGTCTGTGACACCCATCTCCTAGCTCAGTGCCTCTACAAACATCACAACCCAAACTGTGGTTGTGGAAAATCCAATAAAAGTAGGTGAAAGTGTCAAGACTGGTTGATTTTGATGTAATAGGAAGACCATGTCTTGAGTCTACTATTGTGGAATATTAGTATCTAGATTACTATGAGACATGAAGAGACCTCACTAGACAACTTTGGAGTAGATATCTTGGATGATGCTAACTCTAAAGTGTACTTTAAAAGAGGGATCCTTGGGAGATATGAAGAAAACTGCCCCCTTTGAGGGCAGGACAGCGTTGTCCTGTATAAGGCATTGTTACTTATAGGTGAACATGACAGTCCATGACATTTCATAAGGACAGTCCTGCTGAAAATAACCTATGGGCTATAAAGTCATGAGGGCAGAGGTATACAGTACCTGGATGTCAAGGTATGAAAGGGTTTATAATAAAGGCAGAATATGAGGGGACAGTGACATAAGTTGTCACACAAATATGAAGTCAAGATACATTTTGTGAAGGAATGAGGACAGTCTTTGCCAAAACAGGGGTAGTCTACTGTCATGTTAAGGAGCATATTAGGTTGAGGACATCACTTCACCAAGATAGCATCATATGAGAACAAAAATGGCAGTTTATAGGGCAATGGCAGTCTATGGAGCAGCCTAGTGAAAAGATGATAGTTCATAAGAGTAGGACAGTGTCAACACCTTTTAAAGGCAGTTTACAATCTGATATGACAGTCCAAAGAATTTCTTTAGCTTGTATCCCAAATGAGATTTTTCATGACAATCAACAGATGCCATGGAGTATCCATAGTTTCAAGGATAAGGGCACATGTTTTCTTACATAGCATCACAGTCCCTTAAATATGGTGAAGGATCATTTCAAGATTCCAAGAAGGCAAGCTTTTCAATGAGATTCATGATAGGAAAAAATATACACTATCATAGTATGGTCACAAGTCAAAGGAACACTAAAAGGAAGTCACTGACCTGGACTTAAGGATATAGCCATGACAAAATGAGAGCACACTGCACTGTTTAAAAGGAAAATCATCATCATGACAGTCATAAGAAACTCAGACCAAGGTAGTGGCAGTCATATACATTGTATGAAAGACAAATGATACTGTAAGAAAGGGAATAAAGGTGGAAAGTATTGAGAACCATTACACAACAACACAATCATCTGAAGGTTGGCATGTCATTAAAGGAAAACTAATATAAGGCTGTCCTAGTAAAGTCAATGACCTAGATCCTCTAGGATCATGGATAAGATAGTAAACAAGGAGTTCACATAGCAATTGAGAAGGAAAGGACATCAATAATGAACTAAGGAAGACCTGGTGTAGGTCTGAAACATATAGAATGCATCATGAACGCAATCATGGAGACTGTGTAAGAATGGTAATACCATTGAAAGTAGTAGGAGGCTCCAAAGTGCATCCACAGGGATAATGAAAGGACATAAGGAAAGGTCAATCAAAGAGAGCAAGTTATGTGCCAAGACCATGAGCATTTGAAAGGGGTAGTAAAAACCAAGATGGACTGTCATGAATGTTCAGATATCAAGTACAGATTGGAAGACTTCATTATGAAAATTCAGATCAGAAGATATAAATTATTGTATGCATTGAGTAAGTGTTTGCAAGGAAGCAAAAGGACAGTCATATGACTGTTGAAAATATCAAACAACATGTCAGTTGTTGTGTTTAATTAGGCTTACAGAGGCAGGGAATTATCATTTTTTGCATACATCTGCAGTCCAAGCTCTAGGTCTGCATTATTTGGTTACTA
>VDFB02364087.1:0-10275 GCA_007258455.2 Sequoia sempervirens | reverse complement strand
TTCATGGAAGAGATAAGATGAAATGATTAACAAAATCATCTTTTTTTAGAACATAATGGAAAGATATTGAGAAGATAAATAATGAATTATCAAATTCAATTATTTATTTATGGGTGCATGTAGATTTTTCTTAATTAAATAAATATTTAATTAAGATTTTGAGGAAATCAGAAGATTTCATAATTAAATGAAATATCTAATTATGATTTGAAGAAAGCAGAAGATATTTAATTAAATAAAATATTTAATTAAATTTGAAGAAATGACATGTGTATGAAATTAATTAAATAAAATATTTAATTAATTAGAAGAAAGTTTTAAATAGAAGAAAAGAAATATTTAAATTTAATTAAAAAAAGATTTAATTAAATTCAAAAGATGATAATTAATTTAAATAAATAAAATGTATTTATTTAATTAATCAAGTAGACATGTGAAATAATTAAATAAAATAAATTTATTTAATTATGGTGGGAGAATAAAATGAATGAACAATATAATTAAATTAATTAAATTTAATTACATGTAGAAGACTTTAGAGAAATTCATTAAATAATAAATATTTAATTAAATGTTAGGTTAATTAGACATGACCAAGTGGGTGGATGGGTGGACTCCCCCTCCCCCTCGCCACTCACATGGGCTTTGGGGGTCCAGGGTGGACGTGAGGTGGCGGACAGGACGGACATGAAGTCTACGGTTTTGGCTTGTTCTTGTCACTTCAATCCTTCTAAGTTTAGCCGAATGCTAGTGTTCCTCGCTTGTTTAAGCAGTTGTCTAAGTATTTCGAAACTTCTGGAGATGAATTGGTGGTATGCCTGGCTCTGTTCTCACGGCGATGTCAGTGTGACACGTCGGGCAAGGCTATCTTCGTACCGATCGTGGACATGCCATGTGTGAAGTTCCATTATTCGCATTCATTATGGTTCTAAGTTGGATGAACGGAGGCTGCATCTCAACTCATGTCAAGGACAATTTGCTTCGCCATTATTCTGTTCCGTATGCGAGGCCTGACTAATCATTATTCGGGCTTTTTATTAAGCTAATGAAGTCCTTTCAATTGTTCGGGTTTCGCATTTTGTTTGGTGTTTTGTGTTTTTGGTTGCAGGGTCCGATTGTCAAATTCTTGCAAATGGATAGACTGTCGAAGTCGAAGTTTACCATTCTCATCTCGGCGGAAGGTCTGGAATCCTTTGGCGTCGATACTCCAATCTCTTTAGTGGCTAAGGAGAGGCAAATTGCTTTTCGCGAAGTCACGGATCAGCGTTTAAAGCGCATCTTGCTTGTGGATGACCCGGCGTCAGTTGCTGCTGTGAAGATGGTCCTTGGCAAAGGGCACTTAGAAAGGAATGAATTTGCCCAAGACAATGCGTGCATTTCATCTCGGTTCCTTGCCGTGCTCTTGGATCTTGATACTCCGAAGGTTGAGGCAATGGAATTGATGGTTTGGTTGTTCCGGGACAACTTGCTTGGCGGCATTGAAACGACCCTGAAGGCAGCCTTTATCGGTAAGGGCATTCCGCGTCCTGCAAACCTAGCTTCTCTATGGGAGTCGGATGATGCTGTCAAAGTATTTCCCTTTCTTCTGGATCTCAAAGGGCCCGCATTATCAAGACATCGAAAGATTGCAGAAGTGGCGGTGGATTTTCTAAAGCGCAAATTGAAGATGGTGCCGGTGGTTGGGTTGGATTGGATGGAAGGTTTCACTTGTTTCGCAAAGTTAAATGGTTTCTGGTGAACTCGTGTGATGTTGGTTTTTGCTCGTCTGGTTTCTTATGGCTCACGGCTTGTAAATTTCGGTAGCTTCGAACTTGTGCTACATACTTTTTGTGGTTAGGCTTATGTTTCTATTCCCCTGTTTCGTTACTATTCCCTGCTTTGGGACTGTATGGAGCCGTTGTTTCTCCTCGTTAGCTCCTTTTTGGCTGACTGTTGGATATCTCTGGGTTATTTCCTGCTTAGCAGATGGCTGTATATCTCTCTATTATAAATAAAATTATCACCTTACGGATCAAAAAAATTAGACATGACCAATTTTATGCACATACACAACCCAATTATGCTAAAGCCTAAACTCTGAAACCTTTTCGACACGTCAAAGAGATTGGCCATTTCATCCTGCCGACATTCAATTGTCAGTCCAACGAACCCGAAGCCTAAAGCCTTTTATGCCAGTAAGTTTGAGACACCCTTTCTCAACATCATCTTTGGATGAGTAGTTGAAAACATTAAATCTTACCTTTTACCTACTCATTATTATCTTTATGTAAAAGATTCATTTTTTACATTTTATTTTACATTGCTTTTTTATGATAATATTGTATCTTGAATATTTTTGTTTGTGTAGTATTTCATCTTACAAGTTGATCTTGGTTGCTCCAAAATAAGCTTTGATAATTTCTTGAATATACTTATATATTCCAAGGCATACTTAACATAAATAAATTCTTTATTTTTTATCTACCCTATCACTCATTTTTCCTTCCCATCTATGATTTAATTTTTATAAAATTTAACAAAATTATTTTATATGGTGTCAATTTTTAGCCACAAGTTTTTATTTGTATGATGTTTCCAACTAAAAATATTACAACTATGTTATATAGGATGTTCATCTTTGTTTTCATTCTCTATTGGATCAATTAAAGGGTATTTTATACCCAATCAATCTAAAACTTCCTTGTAAGATCCCTTTCATACCCTATTTTCTATTTATCTTTTATTTTCCCCTTTCATGCAATATGTCCATTTTTTATCACTTTTTAAGATGGATTTGTTAATATTAGTATTTTCACTACCCTATGACTCATTTTTAATATCATATTTAGCATTATCATGTACCTCATTATGATATCCATCTAGGGTACTCCCTTGTTCATCAATAAATGGTGTAAATATCAAATTTATTGGTCTATCTATCGATGTTAAACTACATAAATTTCTAAAGTATGATATTATGTTTTTGAATTTTGATAAGAACTATTTACCACTTCTAAGAAAGTGGCTATATCTCAACATTTCCCATGAATTATAAAATATTAAAAAATTAATGTACTTAAGTTTTCCGTCAAATACTCAACACTAAAATTTTTAGTATCATCTATAACAATGAAATGAAATAGAAAAAGTAACAAAAGGAATCCTAGATCCATAAAACCTAGATGTATAGTTAACCAATACCATTTATAATAATGAAACCAAATAGATAAGGAGAAAATTAAAATTCTTGATCAATTTATTTGTGAACAATGACTATTTAATTTAAAAGAGAGAAATATAGTTATTAACTACATAATCGTATATTTGGTTGTAACAAGAAATAAATGTATAATTGGTTATGATAAACTATGTAATATGATAAGCTACACTATTACTCCCCCATTATTATATTTTTATTGCAAATACACCCCTAAAGTATCAAATTTCACTTTTCCAAGAGACCACCCCTTAAGGTTTGCATAACAAAACATGTTGATTACATAAAACTAATACGCATTCTTGAGAAGATTTTTCTTTAAAGAAATAAATCCTAAAATAGGTGGAACTCCATCAAGCTAAATTGTAACCCCTAAAAGGTTGTAGCTCCCAAGATGAATTCTTGAATTCTCATATTACCACCTCCCTAAACTCCCAAAACAATGATCCCTCAAATTATTGGACAACAATCTATTTCTCCATGAATTTGTATCATAAACATTGATAGGGTATAATTCTCTTGATTCATAGACTCCCAAACTATTTGGACAACAATTCATATTGAGTTCATCAAATCCCTTCCTATCTTCAAAAAAACAAACTTCACAATATATACATTCCTCATAAAATGTTAGAATCAACAAAGAACACATAATTAAACATAAAAAAATATGCTTCTCATGCAAGAAACCATCTCAAAGAAAGAATGTAGCTTGAGATGAGTTGATGTGGTTATTAACCACATAAACATAGACAAAATTTACAACAAACATTGATTTCTCTTGAAACATTTTAAATTTGGATGAAATTAAATATCCCAAGGCTTTGATTATCAGGTCTTCATGTACTACCTGTTCACTCAAGGATTGACATTGTATTTTTTTTTATCACAAAGTTACTTATAGATGATATTTGCATACATGAACTTGAAATACTAAGGTTCACAAAGTATCTTGATAAATATGGTAAGATTTACTACTTATTTAACAAGATCAAAAGATATTTTCACAAATATTACAAAGTAAGCTATAACTTTGATCAATTCTTTTGAAATTATCTAAAGATTTTCATAAAGCTTAAATTAAAAAGTAATTAATAGAAATTTAAGTGAATTTTCACATATTTTTCCATTAAGCTTCACTTTCTAAGGATTTTGGTAAAAATAGAAAAAGATAAGGGAAGAAGAGAAAAGGCCTATGAAAACTAATTTTTTAGTGATCACACACATATACCCTTCCAAAACAACCAATAGAGACCTAAATCAACCTATATTTCACTAGAATTACTCACAAATACATACAAATGATGCAAAGCTTCAAATGAAATTTATCATACCATGAAATTGATCAAATGCACTCAAAGAATGATGTAGTAATATGATATTTCAAAGTAAACAAAAAATATATTGTCATGTATTATTTAAAATCTAAAAATGACTTGCAGTTGGCCTATGCTTCACTATTCTATACAAGAATGTAGAAATGATCTCATTGACTATGAGAGGAAACCTTGAAGTAAACTTAAGATTGAAAATTCTCCAACTTAAGCCCAATAATTATCATCAATTTTTAATCTCTAAACTAAATGACACTTTGTCCTTTTATAGAACAAGAGCCCAAGGTCAGTTACAATCAATCAACAGTTAAGATTCAATCATCAAATATCAATAGTAATAGTTGGAAGGGTAGCGCATAGATGATGTTGTCATCATCAAAGTTGGTAACAATTGGCACTCAAAATTTTTTGGAAATACTTGCATCTTTGAAACACCTTCAAAAAACATACACATGGAAATCATGTTGTTGGAGACATGGTTATGTTAACATGACCTTGGTAATGATCCACCAGTAGGCTTCACTACTTTATTCAAGTCAACATTAAACTTCACTTAGCATTTCTTTGAATATGATATCCAAAACTCACTTTCAAACTGTATTGAGTGGGTTAGACACAAAATCCATGCTATTCTATTAGGATTGCAAAAAATTATGAAAATTCAAGGAAAATAATTCTTCACATTTCCTCTGATATATCTTCAATTGTTTCCCTTGCACCTTGCCTCAACCTATAATCATTGAAGGCAATTAAAACTTTATTTATGTCTTCTCTTCTTAAATATTTCAAGATAATCCAATTGAACTTACATACTTAGCATAGATTTCTACATTAGTTACTACCTCTACATTTCTCTTCATAATTTGTTTATTATAATCTTTAATCAACATATTTTTCCTTATTACTTCATTCAATAATTCTCCAATTATATTGTTGACTAGATCATTCAAAGCAACTACAAAATATCCTTTATACTTTTACATTTCTACATCATTTTCTTTGAGATTATTAACATCATTTAAGTTTGTTCCATCAATGCATCTATTATGGAAAATATTTCTACATTAGATCTTCTACCATATCCTACAGGGCCTTCATTTGGTTTTTGCATTCTTCTACCATATCTTTTTCCAATTTCAATTGAACTTCCCAAGCTTTAAGCATGAGATATCTTCACTAGTAACTTTTTTTCTTTTAATAAACAATTGTTATCCAATTTATGAATTGTCATCATTCTTTCCATCTCTATATCATTATGTACTAAGTGATCTTCATAGATCATCTTTAATTTATTCACCTTTTTATCCCATTGGGATACTTCCTTATATTTCCTAATGGTAGACTTTATTATTTCTTCTCCTTTCTTAATTAAATAATTTATCCTTTTATCAAGTGTATTAGCCTTATGCTTCATGTTAACTATTTCTTCCACCTGATCTTTAGACAACAAAACTAGATTTGAAGGTAGGTCTTCAATAGATTGATCTAGCCTAACAAGACCTTTGATGAAGTTTTAAAATTATGTTATTTGTTAATTTAATTATTTATTTCTCTTCTTGTCCTCCATTAGCCTATCAATAGTTACCTCCATGTTCCCTCTCATATCTTTAATTTCTTGTTCATTGGTAGCATGTCTTAGATCCACCCTAGTGATCTAATAATTGGATGCCATCATTTCATCCTTATCCTTTTGAATTATTGGGATGAAAATCTACACTTTTTTATCCATTGTAGCATCTCTTTTTATTGAGTACATTGTCTTAGATTTCTTCTCTAGGGTCTAGAGGTGTATCTATTTCTTACATTAGACTCTTAAAGTCTAATGAAACTATCTACAGCTGCATAAGTTGTTGCAATTGATTACTTTATTCTATGGCCTTAGCTTCAACTATCCTTTTATTTACAAAGAAATCATCATAATAAACATCTTCCATGGATTTGGATTTTCTATTTTTTATAATAAACAATCCCATTCATTTATAATGCATGTGTGCAATGACTTAACCATGTTTTTCTAGATTCCAAAATTAGCTTCATTATTACATTAAGACAAGTTACCTTTGGTTATGTCTAGTCTTGTAGAGGTTGGTAAAATATTTTAATTACATGAGAGCTTGGATTCATAGTGTTTTCATCATCCTCTTTTACTTGAGGTGGGACATTGTGAGTTCTCAAATTCTTCATATTATTTAGTGTTATCCTTTGATATATCTCTTTTGTACTTCATGGTCATCTACACAATCATTCCAGAAATCTTCCACGTGTGGCTCATTGCTCATTTTCTTATTTACATACTTCTTTAACCTTTCATGTGGTTCATTGTTTTTTCTTGCTACTTCAAAAGTTTGGAAATGAAATGCCTTCTAATCTTTCTTTGATTCTTTTGAATTACTTAATACATTGCATGTACTTAACCTCCCAAGTATTAACATCTCTCTCCTATGTAATTTCTCAAATGCTTAAAATGACTCAAGTATTTACATTGTTACTTCCAATAACACCACTTTACCAGTAGGGTACTTAGGAAACATGTATAAGGGATTCCAGTGAATCTTTTCATTCATATGTAAGTGAACTTGGGAAATTAGATATACCAACTTCCATGAGGATTGATTACACCTTATACATCCAAATATATTCATATTTACTTCTCTCCTTCTATGGTCCTTACCAACTTCATTAGGAAGGAATCATTAACTATACAATAGTATTTTATTGAGTCTTTCAACTTCAATTGCAAATAGTGTTGGTAAACCAATTTCTATCCAAAACCATGCCCCAATACAACAATTTTATTTAATAGATGAAGTTCATCATCAAGTTCCCATGAATAGATAATATAGGATGACATGTAAAATTTTCGATACCTTCTCAAATTCACCATCTATGAATGCATGGAATCACTCATAGCCTGAGACCAATGGATCATTACTTCTCCATTCTTGAAAACCTTAATAAAATTGTACAGCCATGTTTGTTATTTTCTTTCCTTTGGCAATCTAGCAACTCTACTCAATAAAGTGATAATATCACCTATTTCTATTTTGAAATCATTCCTATATAGTGCTTTAGGAATATTAGATAAGGCCTTTGGTTTTTTTCTTCCAACATCCAAGTTGCATGCAAAGACCTCTTAAATTGCTCTTCACTTTTAGTGCATTTTTTTTTAATCTTCCTTTTTGAATGGACTCATTGTTGGGTGAATAGGAATGTTAAAATTCAAGAAACTCGCTCTAGGGTTAGCTCGGCATAAACCCTTCCTTCTTTGACAACTAACCTCCTTGTTTGGTCATAATAGTGAATAATTTCTAAAACCAATTGTGGGTCTTCTATAGTCATAAGAAATCCTATTGCACAATGTAATCTACTCCTAAAAAAAAAATTTGACCATGGTGACACATTCTTGGTTGATATCCTTCTTTAAAACTTGTCTACATCAAAATTCCCTAAATGGGTATTTGAAATTATATCGTATTTGGGCCAACTATAGGAAGTTGATGAAGGCCCTTGAAATTCCTCTTTCATATCCTTTGCTCACTTGCTCATGGTTCTTGTGTTGACATTACAATAATATACAATTACTTACTTGCAAATCTAGGGTTTTAAGTTTTCTTGCACGTTAAACCTAGGGTTTTGTCTTTTAATTTACACAACAACAAATGTTCTACCATAATTCAAGCAACATTATGTTAAAATGAAATGAAATTTATTTGAAAAAATACACTTTCTTTGAACATAAATCTTTCAAATTGAACTACCTGGTTTGATGAATTCTTACCTAATTTAATTGAGGATGATCAAACCTTGAAATAATGGCTTATTACTCTATCAAGCACCCACCTACCCTCTAGAATTTTCTTTTATATGTCCTCTATAATTATTGTGTCTGTTGATGTTTTAGCTCTACAGAATCTCTCTTTGTTCACCAAATCACTTTTACTCGCCAAATTATTTTATCCATTTAATTTCACTTTTGAGATAAAATAAGGGTATAAAATGCCTTAAAATTTTACAAAGAATCACAAAAGCTACATGCATTTAAATTAGGAGATGTAGTAGATATGCATTAATGATGATGGGTGGGAATTTCAATTTCCCTATTTCTTTTACATTTTCAAACTTGTCAGATTTAGTTGGAACATGTTTGATTGCAATTCCTTTTATATGTGATGTATAGTAATTCTTGAGTTTGAATTTCAAATCCAATGCTCATATTGTGTCTATTATCTTTTTGGTCTTGTTGAAAATTATTTTATTCCTTTAGAGTAGGAATTTTCTATTATTGAAAGAAGGTAAATTGGTTGCCACTGGAAGTGACAAATCTTGAGGGATGTGGAGCATTCACATTTTGCATATCAAGTTTAGTTGGAAATCTTTGACAATGCATAAAATTGTATGATTGTAGGAATTTCATGTGAACTAAAAAAATCATGTCTAAAATAAGTTTGAGTTATGTTGGAAATGAAATGCTCACTAATTTGCTAGCATGACATCATCTTAATATGTCGATAGGGATTTTCAAGTGAACTATGAAATTGAATTTCATCTATATCTGGTTTAGTTGAACACTAGATTCCCATAGAAAGGTTAAATTTACTTAATTAATTTTTCAATTTTGATAATTACATAGGATGGAAATTGGGTAAGCCAAAAAGTGTAGGTTCAATAATGAAGACAATATTCACTATAGCAAGGAAATTCAATTGAATTGGAGATATTAGGGAATTCCATTACTACTAGAAATAGCAAGGAATTCCATCAATATTGGGAAAAAATTCCTATAAGGCTAGAATCTCCTACTAAAGGATAACTTTCTCACTTTTCATAATTTTGACTTGCTCCATAAGGCATCTTGGATTATTTTTAAGTTTTCTACCCATCTACAATGGAATATTAAGTATTAAAGACATCAAAACCTAATACTTAGAGGATTGATGGATTTTTGAACCATCACCAAAGGAAAGAAAAAACCAAAAGGGAAAAGAAAAAGAGGGGATCCTCATTTTTTTGAAGCAAAATGGGGCATGTTATGAGACTACATTACAAGATGATGGAAAAACCTCCATCCTCCAATACCTCTGACCTTCAATAGTGAAGGCTTAAAGTATGAATCCATTCTTAGTATCTTCAAAACAATAATCCTCAACAAAAGAATCATATGGTGGATCCTCATCCTTAATACAATATTCTCTAGGGTCAATTTCAATTGCCTTGAATTCTCCACTATGCACTTCACTTCTTACAAAGAAAAGATCTTATTTTCTTACTAGGTGATAAGCTTCCAACAAAGAGAGCTTTAAATAGTTATCAAAATAATTCCTAGTAACACTCTTGATGGTATCATCAATACTTAGCATCAACACATTGGTGAATAGAAACCATGTCTCCCATAAAAATCATCACATTTTAATGCACAACCTTGTTCATTCAATTTTCATCTACCAAAGCAATACAGATTGTATCCTTCCTCTTCTTTCCCTTAATAAGGATTGTGTCTTCATGAAACAACCAAAATTTTCCATAATTTATAAATGAAAGAGAACAACCAAGTTATTATCATTAATGGCTTCATCCATAGCCAATTGATTCACTACCGCTGATGTGTTTTTTATGCACTTCAACATAGGCAGTGTGTAGGTGCACTACCTCTCTTGAAAGATAATCTTCAACAATTGAATTGCAGAACACTATCCCAAGGTCTCTAATGTCAGGTCTTGACACTGCTTGGAATATCTTAGTTGTTCT
>VDFB02364085.1:0-14639 GCA_007258455.2 Sequoia sempervirens | reverse complement strand
CTCTCTCTTTTGCACTTAACTTGTCCTTTAATTCACTTTCAGCTTGTTCAACTTCTACAAGTTGAATCTTCAAATCTTCAATGATTTTGTTCAATTCCTCCAAGCTTTTTGTTAACTCCTTGGTCTTTATTTTATGCTTGGTTGCCTTCTTCTTCAACTTTTCATTTTTCATGTATGCATAATGAAGTTCTTCCTCTAGATCTGTTTCTTCTTCTTCTTCATTGCATTCTTGATCAATTTCTCCTTCTTCATCACATTCTTGATCAGCACCTTCATATTCAGCCATGAACAATATTTCTTCTTCACCAATGCTGGAGCATCCTTCACTAAGTTCTTCAGAAGTGCTGCTATCTTTTTTTGAATAGAAACTCTTTTTGTGTTTTTGATATCTCCTTTTTGACTTGTACTTAGAATTCTTCTTCCCCTTTTTCTTTGTGTACATCTCTTCTTCATCTTTGCTTGTGTCACTTGAGTTGCTATCACTTTGGGGACAATTAGAAGCATAATGTCCAACATCTCCACAATTGAAACATTTAAAAGGATATTTCCCTTTGTACTTCCCTTTTCCCTTTTTGAGCTTTCTCAAGAAATGGGCCTCTACTTCATTATCACTTGTCTTCTTGTTTGATGTATCATGTTTAGTTTTTCCCTTATTAGATGCTTTGAAAGAAATTTCATTTTGTGGTGTCTTCCCCTCAATCCTCATTTCATAGGCAGCAAGGATTCCATGTAGTTCATCTTTGGTTAGCTGATCCAAGTTTGTTAATTCCTCCAAAGCTGCAACCTTGGCTTCAAACTTTGTAGAAAGAGATCTTAGAATCTTATCAACAATGAAAGTATCCTCAATTTCTTCACCAAGTCCTTTCATGATATTTACTGTTTCATTAACACGCAGAAAATATGAAGCAATGTCGTCATCATCCTCCATTTTGAGAGTTTCCAACTTTCTTCTATGAGTTTGCAACTTTGCTTTCTTAACCTTTGCATCTCCTTCATAAATATTCTGAAGTTTGTCCCAAATTTCTTTTGCTGATTTGCATCTCATGACTTTTGTAAACTCAGAATCTGTTAGGCTGCAAAGAAGAGCATGCTTAGCCTTTGCATTGTTTTCATTTCTCTTTTTGGCTGCTTGATCCGTTGGAGGGGTAGCTGGAGGTGAATACCCATCAACAACAAATTGCCACACATCAAACCCAAGTGCATTCAAGTATGCTTCCATCTTGATATTCCAAAAGGCATAATTAGTCCCATCAAAGATGGGTGCTTTCACTGTGTTGTTATGATCTGCCATGTGTGCTCTTAAGGATCTCCTTCAAGCGGTTAGGCTTTCAAGAAGGACCTTGCTCTGATACCAATTGAAGAGCACAAAGATATACTGAGAGGGGGGGGAGGGGGTGAATCAGTATATCAACTAACTTTTTCCCTCTCAACTCTTATCAACTTCAAACTCTAATACAAATCAACTATGCAAGAATATCTCAATATGAACAAGTTGACACCAAGATTTTACGTGGAAACCCTTACGGGAGAAAACCACGGTACAAACAATGTACTTTTATGAATTATATAAACTTTTACAATGAATGTAGGCACCAACCTACTTGAATCACTAAATGAGTAGTTAGTAGGCACCAACCTACAAAGAGCACCAACCCTTAATCCAGATTTAGTAGGCACCAACCTACAAGGAGCTTCAACCCCTAATGCTGATTTAGTAGACACCAACCTACAAGGTGCATCAACCCCTACTTGCCAAGCACCAACTTAGCAAAGATTATAATTTGAATGATAATGTTCCACCTTCAATTGTTGCTTCCTCAACAGATGATGGACAATTTTTGCTCAAACAATCTTCTTACAAATCTGATGTATATGTTTTGTCTTCAATACTTATTACTGTATCCAAAATCTGCACTTATTTCACTTCAATCTGCTTTATAAGATCTGCATACATTCTTCACAAATCTGATCCAGACTGTGCACAAACTCCTTTTAGAAAACTGATCATCACTATTCACAATCTTCTCATGAATTTAGTCTTCAAGATATTCTCTAATCTGCACGTATTCCTATTTATAATCTGCCTTCATATGTTTCATATGTCTGCCCAAATGTATTCAAAAACTTTGCTTAATCACTCTTCTCAACTCAGCCAAATCCACTTTTTATATTCTCTTTAGATTTGCTGGTGTATATATGATATTCTTTTTAACTTCATACACACATGTTGCAATTCTTATTTTACTCAGCTATCAGCAACTGCTTGAGTTCAGATGATATAATCTTTATACTTACACATTCAACACCACACGTTTCCTTCACTCACTTCAAATAATATTTATTTCATTTGACTCTGATTCAGATCATATCCTCTATTTATCATCAATGATATTTAATAAAATCTATAACCCAGATCTCTCTATCCTTTGATGATATTCAATTTTTCACACACAGCCACATTCGTGTTTTTATGATTTATCAGTTATTCCTTACACTACACTCAGAAGATATTTTTGATATACAAATCACTCTACAATCATTCTTCAGATGATATACAATTTTTTACACAAGAGAATTTATTTTCTGATCTGACTTTATACTCTCATTCTCCACACATAAAAATCTCCGTTCTAAAGATGTAGCATTTTCACGGCCACTTGTATACAAAGATATATCTAATTATTCCTCTCACTCACACACTCACTTATTACTTCTCTTTTAAATCTTATGAGAAGAGGCATCTTCTATGAAGGGAGGTGTCCTTTTATTTTTAATATTCTCTTTAATCTTTAATTGATATCTTTTCATTAATCCCTGCTTCCTTAAAAAGGAATCCCTGCTCTCCTTGTCTTCTTTTCCTTTTCGTCTTATCCCTTTTTTGTCTTATATGCTTCTCTTTCATTGGCCAGCATAAATATTTTGTTTTTAGTAAGTTTGCTGCTCCTTAATACCAAGCGCTGCCTTCTTACAACTAATCGCACCTTTTTATTTCTCTATTTATATAAGACAAAATTAATTTGTCTTTATGTAATGAAATTTTTAATCTTACTCAAGATGCTTCCTTTTAGATGGTCGACTTTTCAATGTTTTTAAGGATGCACCTTTATGACTTTTTAAAATATTATTTCCTTAAAATGATGGCTCTACGCCCTTATTGAATGCTTTCATTAGTTAGCATGTGGCAGTGAAATCAGCGTCACTTCAAAGTCTTTTACAAATTTTTTTTTTTTTCTTTTGTTATTTATATATTTGTTAATATTAATGAGATCCCGATTATCCCCTTTTTTTTTTAATTTATCGATTGCTATAGTCGATCTGATGACTTTAAGATAAGTATAATCTGCTTTTCGAATTTACGAATTTAGAACCGAACCGATTTATGATCATATCGATTAAAGAAATCATTTAGTTTAATGAGTGATTTCTGTTTGCATACTGACTATATAATTTGAAGATAAACAACAGATTGAGATTCATCGAGGTTGTCTTCTTTTTCAAGAAACACATACTTATATCCTTTGAAATTTGTTTATAAATTCTTCATGATACATTCAAATCTACATAAATCTGATCTTAATCGACATTTAGAAAGCTTTTCCAGATCTGTTCATGAATATTTAAGCTTTCAGAATGTCTGATCGACATATCTCTGTTAAAAACAAAACTGATCTTTCAAGGATTCTATGCAACATAGAAGTTTCGATGTATATGATAGAGATCCTCTTGAATCTTCTCACTTTCTAGATATTCTTTTCGATCGCAAACTGATCCAACAATCTGCTATAGTGCATTGCACTAGATGTCTGCCTTATGTTTACGTGCACTAGATTTTCTTGTTACTCATATGATATCTCTCATCCATACCTATATTCTTTTTTTGTCTAACACACTTGCTTTCTTATTCCTCACTAGTTTGACATCAATACTAATATTTCCAACAATCTGGACTGAGAGTCTTTGACATCAATGACAATATTTCCAACAATCTCCCCCTTTGTCATTGATGGCAACACAAACATTATTCTCTTCTTTTGCATTGCTCCCCCTTTCTATATCTCTCCCCCTTTGACATCAATGGCAAAGGGTCTTCCAACAATGTTTTTTTTTTTTTTTGTTCCATGGAATGCAAAATACTGTGTATAGCTCCCCTTTACTAATACTCATCTTTCTCTTTTCATTCCTTGTGTTCTAAAATAATTTTCTTTATCTGCAAGAAAACTTCTTCATTTTTGACATGAATAAAATTTCCAACAATTCATCATCTTCATAAGTAGATTTCTCTTCAACATTTTGAGGCACTTCATTTTTTCAATCATCTCTTCCAAAGGGCTGAAAGACAATATTCAACTTAGCTCCCCCTAAATTCATGCTTCCTCTTAGAAAAGGCATATTGAATTTGCATTGGATTCTTCATTTCTTGTATCTATCTTCTTTCTCCAAACTTTTGTAAACTTTCTTTCCTTTTCCATGATGTTCTTCTTCATATCTTGTAAAGGTGATTCCATAAAGTCACGTCTACAAAAACGTGCTATGTGTCCAAAATTGTTACACTTGAAACACATAACATCATGACTAAATGAATTATAATCTCTCCTAGTGAAGCTCAAACCATTTCTTGCTTGAAATTTGCAATTTATTGCTTTGTGTCCAAAGTAGTTGCATGAATAGCAATATCCATAAAAAGAATAAAACTGCCCACAGTTAGATTTTCTTTCATTTTCCTTAAAACTTGTGACATTTTCATCACACTTTATACATTTCTCCTTTGGCTTATTCAATTCATTTTTCAGCATGACAACTTCTTGTTCTAACTCATCACAATCTCTCTCTTTTGCACTTAACTTGTCCTTTAATTCATTTTCAGCTTGTTCAACTTCTACAAGTTGAATCTTCAAATCTTCAATGATTTTGTTCAATTCTTCCAAGCTTTTAGTTAACTCCTTGGTCTTTATTTTATGCTTGGTTGCCTTCTTCTTCAACTTTTCATTTTTCATGTATGCATAATGAAGTTCTTCCTCTAGATCTGTTTCTTCTTCTTCTTCATTGCATTCTTGATCAATTTCTTCTTCTTCATCACATTCTTGATCAGCACCTTCATATTCAGCCATGAACAATATTTCTTCTTCACCATTGCTTGAGCAACCTTCACTTTGTTCTTCAGAAGTGCTGCTATCTTTCTTTGAATAGAAACTCTTTTTGTGTTTTTGATATCTCCTCTTTGACTTGTACTTAGAATTCTTCTTCCCCTTTTTCTTTGTGTACATCTCTTCTTCATCTTTGCTTGTGTCACTTGAGTTGCTATCACTTTGAGGACAATTAGAAGCATAATGTCCAACCTCTCCACAATTGAAACATTTAAAAGGATATTTCCCTTTGTACTTCCCTTTTCCCTTTTTAAGCTTTCTCAAGAAATGGGCCTCTACTTCATTATCACTTGACTTCTTATTTGATGTATCATGTTTAGTTTTTCCCTTATTAGATGCTTTGAAAGAAATTTCATTTTGTGGTGTCTTCCCCTCAATCCTCATTTCATAGGCAGCAAGAATCCCATGTAATTCATCTTTTGTTAGCTGATCCAAGTTTGTTAATTCCTCCAATGCTGCAACCTTGGCTTCAAACTTTGTAGACAGAGATCTTAGAATTTTGTCAATAATGAAGTCATCTTTGATCTCTTCACCAAGTCCCCTCATGATATTCACTGTTTCATCAACACGAAGAAAATATGAAGCAATATCTTCATCATCCTCCATTTTGAGAGTCTCCAACTTTCTTCTATGAGTTTGCAACTTTGCCTTCTTAACTTTTGCATCTCCTTCATAAATGTTTTGAAGTTTGTCCCAAATCTCTTTTGCTGATTTGCATCTCATGACTTTTGTAAACTCAGAATCTGTTAGGCTACAAAGAAGAGCATGCTTAGCTTTTGCATTGTTTTCACTTCTCTTTTTCCCTGCTTGATCCGTTGGAGGGGTAGCTGGAGGTGAATACCCATCAACAACAGATTGCCACACATCAAACCCAAGTGCATTCAAGTATGCTTCCATCTTGATATTCCAAAATGCATAATTAGTCCCATCAAAGATGGGTGCTTTCACTGTGTTGTTATGATCTGCCATGTGTGCTCTTAAGGATCTCCTTCAAGCGGTTAGGCTTTCAAGAAGGACCTTGTTCTGATACCAATTGAAGAGCACAAAGATATACTGAGAGGGGGGGTGGGGCGTGAATCAGTATATCAACAAACTTTTACCCTTTACAACCTTTATCAATTTCAAACTCTAACACAACTCAACTATGCAAGAATATCACAATACGAACAAGTTGACACCAACAATTGTACTTTATAAATTATGTAAGCTTTTACAATGAATGTAGGCACCAACCTACTTGAATCACCAAATATGTAGTTTAGTAGGCACCAACCTACAAAGAGCACCAACCCTTAATTTTGTTTTAGTAGGCACCAACCTACAAGGAGCATCAACCCCTAATACTGATTTAGTAGGCACCAACCTACAAGGAGCACCAACCCCTAATGTTCGTAGGTACCAACCTACCGGAGGCTCCAACCTCCATTGCCAAGCACCAACTTAGCAAAAGGTAATAATATGAAGAATAATGCTCCACCTTCAATGTTGCTTCTTCAACAGATGATGGACAATTCAACCAATCTTCTTCTTATCTTTGCCTTTCTTGAAAGATATAGCATATGATGAATTCACTTTTATCTTTCACACACAAATCTGCAATCACTGCTATTCATAAGACTGTCATAAATTCTTTTTTCACAAATTTGCTCTTCTTACAAGTCTGTCATAATCTTCTCTATAGATATATTCAATTTCTTCAATTTCTTCAACACAGATTTATTTGCAATAATCTGATCTTTAATATCAATCTGATCTTGTTCCACAGTGATTTCCAATAATCTGAACAATGAATTATTCAACTTCAATTTCTGATCTGTATTCCATCGAACTAAAAGATCTTCAACAGGCTTGACTACAAATTCTGAGAGATCTGAATATAGATCATACAATGAACTCTATTTGACATCAAGGACAACATTTCCAACATGATAATCTGAGTTTCTTCATTTATTCTTTAATGATCTTTTTCATTTCATGTTTGACATCAATGACAACATTTCCAACAGTAACCCAAAAAAGTAATTATTCCACATAAGAAACTTATGCATGAAGAGGTAAAGTAACCATAAATAGGCCCTCGAGCATTAGGTTAGCTATCAGAAATATAAATTAGTTATAGAAGTAGTATGAACAGACTGTACTTGGTCAAGTGCTGTGACCAGGCTGCTATTGATGGTTCTTAGGCCTGAGTTGATTTTGCACAACTTCTCATAAAGCTTTATGCCACAGAGCTGGAAATGAAACTTTCTCAGCACTTCAAGACAGGTAATCTGAGAGCTAGAGAGCAAACAGCTTTCAGGAGAGATTTCCAGACTATTTATCACATCTGCACACCCCAAGCTATTACTGAGGAGGCTCACCAGCAGTCTTCCAAAATCTTCTGTTGTTTTGTCAACTTTAGGGAGGCCTTCAACTATATTCTAAGACTCGTGCTTTTTCAGAGGTTATGTGATTGTGCCATTTTGGGCTCTCTCAGCACTGCCATCAAAAGACTCTACAAGATGGTCATTGGACAATTTCGGACTTCCCATGGTTTCTCTTTGTTAAGAATACCACTGGAGTCAAGCAGAGGTGCTCTCTTTCCCTGAACCTCTTTGGTCTTTACATTGACAATCTTGAGCATTTCATTCAGTAACACACTCATGTGGACGATGGATGTTTGTTAAATCACATCTTGATTCTTGTACTCCACTCTGCAAATGACATTGTCCTCCTCTCTCACTCCCTCAAGCTTGCAAAGAAAACTTTATGACCTTGCTTGCTTTTGCAAGCTTAAGCAACTCAGTATTAGACTTGGTAAAACTAAGGTTATGATCTTCAACATTACTGTGGACGCTCTTTCCAAGTTACAGTTCTCCTACCAAGGGCAGCCCATTGAGATCGTGCCTTTCAATATATACTTAGATGTTCATTTCACGAGAGCAAACATCAAACCTACAATTCTCTATGGTTCAGAGGTTTGGGGAACCAGCTTGGGGACCACTAATTAGGCTTCAAATGAGATGGTAAAAGCTCTCATGCAACAGTATATGATTCGATATGCAAGTGGACAAGCTATCAATGCATTTTCCAAGTGTGAGCTTGGTGCCCACTCACTTCCACTCAAGTGTCCTTTCAGGCTCACTTTCCACATTCATAAACTCAAATCCTTGGAAAATTCAGCTTCTAGGCATATGAGGTGCCCCTACTTAGCACTCTGGTCTTTTGAGAGGATTGCCTCTTTTGGTCCCACTAAACATCAACAATGCTAGTACCTCAAGCACACTTTGCTCTTTCAATCTGTCGACATCTCTATTGATTGACTTCCTCTCTCCTTTCCTCTATTCCTTAGATGCTCTTCCCCACCTTCTTCCCTCAAAGGTGGAGATCATTTGAGTCAAAGACAATATCCACCAACAACATATGCAGTTCACTTGGACCTCTCCTCCTCAACGTCTCAATCCTAAGCTCACCTTCTTTGTTAAGCATTTATTGCGGATCCTAGATGGCATCATTATTTGACATAACCACCTACAATGTCATTGGTCACACAAATTGAGGACCCCTCTTGGGCAGCTAAGAGTATGCTCCTACAAAATTTGGATTGGAAGGGGCCATCGCATCCCACACAAGGATAGAATCTACTAGTTTTACTCTCTCAAGAAGGCAAAGACTAAGGAGCATTTTATTTTCAAATACCCCATATATTATAAAATATGGGGAAGATACTGTTTGCTTCCACAAAGACCCTAGTGGCATATCTACTTTATTCGACTACTTGGATCAAGGTGCATGGCTCTTTTCTTAAGGAAGGTTGTCACCGTCAAGTGCAAGGCCTTACAAGGGATCCCTAGAACGCTAGAACCATCAATTTGATCACCTCATTCTGATTGGAGGCATTAAGTGCCACAAGTAATGGAGGCATTAAGCATCCACAAGTATTGGAGGCATTAGGCACCCTCAACATACCACAAATTTTCACAGAATTGATGACAAATCAATTTCCACATGCACTACATCTGCATGTACTAGGACTAAGGCAACCCACATCTCACTCGAGATAGCATGTCATGTCCCGGACCTAATTGGGGCCTCATAATCATATTCGCACACACATCACCAATTTCTTTCCCACCTCCAACAATGTCTTGGATGGTGGAGGGTCATATCATCCATGGATGTAAAGAGAGATTCAATTAGAGTTTTAGGACAACGCTCTCCGCAACCCCTAAGGTCATCCATCAAGACATCTTAGCCAAGGACATTTTATAGGAGACACAAAAAAACTTGTAATGGTGCCTTCACAATTAAGGTGAAGATGTCAAATCCTCATCTAGAGATGCAAATTAGACACAATTCACTCATTCTAACATTATCTTCTTTGGCAATGAGTTTTCTATCATGGATATTTGGAATATTCATAAACTATTTGAAGTCATTTTAATTTCACAGCCTTCTTCATGAAAGATCAAGGTATGACCTTGATTGCACATTTGACTTACACTTAGCAAGTTATGCTCCAAGCCTTCGACGTAGAGGACATTATTTGTTTTTGTTCACCCATTGTCTAGACTTTAAATTCCTCTCCCTACAATTTTGGTTGTAGTGTTATATCCAAATCTTACCAATCCTCCATCTATATTTTGTAGATGGATGAATTTACTTTTATCTCCAGTCATATGATTTGAGCATCCACTATCAATGTACCATTGATCCTTTTCATTTTACATATGAAATGATGTTTGAACAAGCATGGATCTTTCCTTCTCTTCTCTCCTTTTCTGCTTCCAAACTTTTATACTCTCCCCATTTGATTTGGGTGGAGCTTCCTCCTGCCTTATTTTGGGAGATCTTGCAAAAATAGTTCAACAATGCCTTGTTGTATGCCCAAAATTGTAATGGTCTACCCCTTTTTGCATATAATTTTTTTTCTTGATTTTACCAATTGGATTGCCCAAGCATTTCGTCAAACAATTCCCCTTTGTATTCTGATGTTCTAAGCTATTTGTTTTTTTCCAGTTGGCTTTAAATATTGATATTTTTAATTCATCACATCAGCTACTCACAATTTCAATGATACAAAACATGATAGATATTTATGGCCAAACATAAATAATACAAATTCTGGAAACCATTAATATATTATTCAAATTTTGTAGCTGAAAAATTCCTTTACACAATAGTTACAAATTTCAGAAATTATGAGAGATCATCATTTGCTGACCTGAGAGTGAATTATAAGAATTGCTATGAAGACTTCAAGTCTTTCACCAAAGAGCTCGACTACTCCTTTAGACTTAACAACAAGCTCCCGATTAAGGCAGCGGTAGCAAATTATATCATTCCCACACGAATATATTATTCAGCTTCCATAATTTTTTAGCTCCATTTACTTTCCCAGTCGCCACCAATTCTCCCAACTTGCGATTCTTTCCCAATATCAAGTGGTGATTTTTTAAGTCAACTTCATGAATTGCCACGGCTCTCCAATTCGACGCCACATCATCCCCAATTACCATGTCACAGTTTCATTGCCACGTCTCCTTATGTTCAATCAAAAGCTATAGATGTAACGGCAGCTCCAAAGAAGTATCTACGATACTCAAGAGGCTCCCTGACTATTATGTTGGCTTCAATCTTTCTTCTAACATGACATGGCAGATTCTTCCTGAGTATAGACCCCGATTCATATTCTTTTGTCGCTACGTGTCTTCCCTTGATATAAGCAATTCTTCAAAAACATTGGCAAGAATGGAAGTCGTTTTTCTTTAAAACTCAATATTTTATTACTTTCCGCCTCTTTGTTTTCCCGATTCTTGCTAATACTCCCGACTTGAATATAAAATGCCTTCAAGTAAACTTTGTATGAATTGGCACCAAATGTCAAGCCACGCTCTAGTATTTGTCTTGCGATGAAGATAGCATTATCAGCGACAGGTTCAATTCTAAGACGTCTCAGTGGAATTCGTCATGCCAAGAAATTCATTATGTGGACACTTTCTAGCAATCCCGTATTTTTATTATGACCGGCTCATATTAATAAAACACATTACCGTGGGTGATTGCTTCTTATTTCTTCAACCCGAAATCTCCTCTACTCTGTCATATTAGGAGAGATTTGCCTCCCGTGACCTTCCTTGAACTATGATGGAAGCAATATAAAATAAATCGAATTCTCCCTTTTGATATTCACGACAGCTGCAATTCCTTTGATGGCGGTAGAGGAAGAGTCAATTACCCAAGAAGACACAGCCCTTAGAAATATTTAACTCTCTTCAAATCAATCTTAATTCCTCCAATGGTAATTCAAAACCGATGGTCGGGAATTTTTTTTTAAAGGTGCGATACTTAATATGGAATACGGCTCAAAGAATTAAACAGTGGCATTTCACTTCTTCAAGGAGTAATTGATACAAATTTGGAACTAATTGTGTCATGAACACATCAGACTATCGTCTATGCTCCTAAATCCGAACATATATGCTCCTTTGTTTATTTTCTATTTACTCTCTTTCCATATAACTTCACAATATAAAATCCCAATCACCTTAAACTACTTTCCACGCAAGATTCTCAAATTAATCTGCAATCTTTGATTTGCTTAACGCCTATTAAAGATACTGTGAACAAAGACAAGAAGTGTTGTTACCTGTAGTATTTACTCAATCTGAACTCCCATGCTTGTAACTGAATTGTTCATGTCTCATTTTTCTTAATGAACCTCAAACAAGGGAGCATCATTCGCTTTAAATTTAATCCTGCTTATATGCATTCTTACAAAATTCCTCAAACGTCAACCACTAAACTCAACTGCAAAATCTGAATGATTTTGCTAGTACAGGAATTGGGTTTTCGTTCAATTCTGAAAACAAGAGGGTTTTTGTCCTCAAGTTGCGAGAAATCCAAGCTTCCCAAAAGCCAAAAAATCAACCAAGCCTGCTAAAACAATGCACTTGAAATCTTTTATTCTTTTCCAAACTGTAACTACCAGAATTCTTCAATTCTCATTTTCTTCCCTTTTCCACTTTTTAATTCTTTTGAGAATTCACTTTTAAAAAGTAACTTAATTAATTCATTTCACTTTTAATAACTTGTCACTTTAACACCATTAAATAATTAATTTAAATTGCCTTTATATTATAATCTCCCTGACAACTTTAAATTAATTATTTAATTACATGCTAACTCAAAATTGGGGACATTACAGTCCGCCCTTCTCAAATATTGCTTGTCCTCAAGCAATGTCAGCACAACGATGAACCACCTATGTGACGAGCCCAATTGGCTCCGCTCTATCTCAACTGCTAAAACTGTTTGTTTTTGTGTTTTTATTTGTTTTGATGAATTTTAACAAGAAAATATGGAAGTGCGCCAGGCATAAAATGGTGCTAAAACTTAAATTAAAGCAAAAATAAGGAAACTGCCATTGTATTAAGCATTAATCAACTGCTACAGATAGATTTCAAATAATAGACATACCCGAAAACCTCCAGATTAATTAAATAAGGTAGATCCGTACATGCCAGGCAGGAAATGTTGAAAATGGAGAAAAGCAACGTCCACCTCCACTACTGGATTTCTCCCACTCAAAAATTGTACCCAAGGCTTTGGAAGAACAAGGCATCCAACACTGAGCCAAGAAAGTAGCCAAAAGAGAGGCATTTTAGCCTCTTGCTTCACACGCCCTTGCCTGAGAGAAACACGCCATCCAAGAAGAATGTACGGCTACTGCAGGAAATGTACGGCCTTTACTAAATGTTGACAAACAGAGGAAAGATGGCACTAGAAGAACAAACCCCTTTCCGTTATTGTAAACTAATGAAATACTGAATATAAATTCTCTGGTGAAGATCAAATGGACTTCTAAATTGAAGCCCTCCCTGTAGCAAAGATTCAGCTGGTCTTTCACAGCTTCAAGTCTGCAAATCACTAAAGATTTCTCGTTCTCCAATGGTCGAAATTCGCTGTAACCCTTGTCTCAAACAAATGCACAGAGGAGCAAAATGCAAGCAATGTCAAATAATCATATGAATGAGGTCGACTTGCCTCCCTTTTACCTTATATCTCCAAAAAGGCACGCATTTCAAGAAGTCGCGACTTTCTAGCAAATAAATACATTTAAAATGTATTTAAGTCATTTTCAATAGTTGACTTTTAAATACTTTGGGTGCACCTTTTGAGTTAAGTGATTTAAAACTCACTTTAATAAATTTAAGTGATTTGACTTTATTATAAAGTTAAAACATAACTTTATAATATTCCCCTTTAATTAAATATCACTTGAATCACTCAAAAATTGATAACTCCCTCAATACTCAGTGTTTTGACGTGCTATCAGAAGCTAGCAAACACTGAACTACAAAGGCCTACACTGAGCTCAACACTGAACTGAAGGGTGTCCACCATCATCTGCCACTGAGACCCCCTATCCAATCATGTCAGCCTATGAGGGTCCAAATAATAGGCTAACCCCTCTGTCACAAGAACTAACTAGAGCAGAAACATTACAACCTGTTTGAGATAACCTGAAACCATCTGTTATTCCAGGATCCCAAACCAATCTCCTGAAGGAATCACTACGTTGCCGTTGCACCACTCTGATAAAAACAATCAGCTCTTTATACCACATATGAGCTCGCCCCTCCTGTGATCCCTCAAAACTGACAACCTCTGGCTCCAAACTTAAATCCCACTAATACATGAGCCCCTTATTGACTGAATATTTTAACCAAGCCACCTGTATACTATGTTGTACCCAAAATAATTTTTTAGCATTCTATATAAATTGAGCTAAAATCTTGTTAAAATGTCGTCAAAAGTTTGTTTTAGGTCAAACCAAACATAGGGTCTTTGTGGGTTTCTGTCAAGGAACACGTGTGCAAAATTTTGAAAAATTTGAGAATTAGGGTTTTACGCCCCTATTTTCAGGGTAACCCCCGAAAATAGAACCTTCTCGGAAATGATTGAAAATGATTTTGATAGGATTAAATGACTTCACAATCACATTGGTCAAATCAGAATCATCAAAAGACATGTTTTACTCTAGTGGGTCTATTTTTGTTTTTCAGGAACAAAGTTAGGAGCTTCGCAGCCATTAATGGCAGATTGGCTAGTACCAAGTGCTGAAAGCTAAGCTTCAATGATGCAACCATGGCGAAAAAGGTCCAAAATGGTGATCTTCGATGGAGGAGATTCATGAAACTGAAAAAGGTCAAAATTTGACTAACTCTGGAAGCGTTACGAAGGAGAAATCAATTCATAATGCAAAAAGATCCTTTTTCAAAGAGGGGCGCCCTTGATTCTCAAGGGTCAAATACAGCCTGATGAATCATCCAAGGCAGTCATCCTCGGCGTTCTCCTGTTGGCTCGACAACGAAACAATCAGCAAGATCATCTGACGAATTGATCATCGACAGTTGTCAGCAGAGTGAAAAGAGGCAGTTGATGAAGATATCTGAAATGGCTGTCGAAATGATGATCAAGGTGGAAAAAGGCGCCCTTTCCAAGGAAAGGCAC
>VDFB02364084.1:0-15048 GCA_007258455.2 Sequoia sempervirens | reverse complement strand
AAAGTTAAATTGATTAAATTCCCACTTAATTTTTATATTTCCCTCAAAGGAGACTCATTCACCACCCTTGGAGAATGGTTCCCACCAAAGGGGACTTGTTCACCCAAGGTGGTGAATGAGTCCCACTACTACTATTTGAAGGTGGGTTGTCAAGGTATGATGTTATTAAATGTTGTTTGTTGGGTTTTTATGTGATTTCACATGTGAAATGAGCCTCTAGATCAAAATTAATAGGTCTAAGGGGCCTATAAATGTTGTTTTGAAGGTGAAATGATGTGAAGGGACTCAAAAGTGGGTCTAATTATGCATGAAATTGTCTCTTTTCTCAAGAGGGTCCAATTTTCTATGGCACACTGTAATGGTATTATTTTTGTGACTGAAACTCTCTCTAACATTGTCATCATCATCAAGCACTGGAGTAACACCATCTATAATTTAATGAGATTAATTTAGATATTTTTTAAAAATATATAATAATCATTTAATATATAAATATTTAACTTAAATTTCAAATGATCCTTACCAAAAACTTGTTCTTCCTCATTTATTTTGTTTCTATTTAGAATATCTAAAATCTTTAACACATCTTTGCATGTGTTTCCCTTCGTTGCCCACTAACAATCACATATGTGCAAATATGGTTCAAATTTTTGAACAAGATACCATTTTGTTGGAATTGTTTGGCTTCTTATTTGGTATGTGTTAGGGAGGAGATCATATGGATAACAATTTGCATCTGGTATTTTTTTGACCTCTCTAATACAGTTGTGTAATTTATCATTTTTTTTAAGTTTGTGAAAAACCCAGATAATTGAAAATATATTTTATTTTTATAGAATGGCTCTAACCTATGAAGAATTGTATGGATAATCCAATCCATTCTCCTTGTGCACCTCTTAGAACAATCACTTAAATAGTGACTCTTGATGTGGCAGTGGTACGACTCTATGGAAGAATTGGTTTATTGATTTGCATGAGGGAAACTTCTATAGTTTTTTTCCCACATTGCTATACAAACCCATGAAATGATGTCTTAGTATAAATAAAAAACAAGTTAAACAATGTAAATGCATGAAAAACCATAATGAATAATTCAATGAGCTTACCAATATATGAGTTTCATCATGACACTAAGTTTTTTTAAAGTAATCGATAAATTTCTTCTCCTCTTTGAATTCCTCCATGAAATTTGTTATTAGATGAGTAGTGATGTCTTCATTATCACTCATTGCATACATCATCTCACCCAATCTATCGAACATATTAGCCAACATCCTTATTACTAACATACCTATATTGTAAAACATAATATCAAGCTATAAAATTCAAACATGTAATGTTCAGCTATTCCATGTATTTTAATCAAAGATTGACTTACTTGTATACATTCTTCAACCATTCCCTATGTACATGCCAAATACAAAAAAGTACCCAGAAATCAAAGGATAATCTACAAGTTACAAGGATTACTGCAGATTAAGGAGAACTATAACCTCTAAAGAGGATTAATGTGTTAAAGGTTGTGGTTTAATAAGATTAGATATCTAAGCCCTTAATTAATTAAATCAAATTGACAACAAGAATGCAATAATAGAAACCCTTGAACTGTGTATTATGAGAAATTTAAGCACCCTTATAGTTAGATTCATCTTATGGTCAGTAGGAGAAATTTCAGTTATGGTGGCATCAATTAAGGATCAAATATTTGCAATACATAGTAAATCCAATTTAGAATAGGTGGCCAAAATTGAATCTTACCTTTAATCAAATGGTAAAACTTTAAAGTTATTTAAACAATTTTGTAAGTAAATGGTAACCTAGTAGAATATGATAAACCCTTGTGCTCTATTGTTTAAAGATTAAATAGTTATCAAAATGACCTGATTTCTAGGATTCAAGTCAAAGGCGAATGTGTAGAAGGATGCAATAAAGATATGAGTGTTGAGGATCAATTGGTGTGGTGTTTAAATTATTCTGGGCTTATAATAATCATTGAAGAGACCATATCGTAATGCAAATTTTAATTTAAAGTGTTATCTAGAGCACACACTATTATTACTTCCTGTACAAAATAAGCTAAGAAGTAAAGACTTGTTGGTGCCAAAACTAGAAAAGATACATGTCATATAGGAAGTAATAATGTATTCAATTGGGTATTGACCTTGAAAGTTGTGGATGCAAAATATATATATATATATATATATATATATAAATTGAATAATCAATTATTGAATTTATGAAGTTGAGTAATGAACTATGTGTGATTCATAGTGTATTAAGTGATTAGAAAGTTAAACTATATAGATAAGAGGTGGTAAGCAAAATTGAAAAACTTTCAACTATTGTTGTACATTCTAAACCATTGATTATACTCACTCTTTGAGGGAAAATCATATACGCTTGAATGTAAAAGAGGAAAATTAAAAGTAGATAGAACTTTCAAGAATTTTACTCATTGTGCATCTTTATGAGGTTAGATGGAGTTGTGATTTTAAAAATGATGATTATAACACGTTATAAAATGGTTCAACCTTAGATAGTGAAATATAAGATTTTTTAAAATGATATCAATGAGTCAAGTGAATTTTTTTATAATTTTTAGTGTGATTTCCCTTCTCGTATTGCAATGTTTCAAAAAAAAATTAAAATGGTTGACTATCTCCCTTATTAAGTAGGAAACTTTCTTTAGCACATTGTGAAAATTATAGTGGAATCATCCATACTGATATGTTAGTGAACATAACAAACGTAGTTGAATGAAAGAAGAATAATGGTCTGGATAAATATAGAAAACTGATCTTGATCATATATGTGATGTCAAACACTTAGTAATATGGGAAGTGTGATGTACCCTGTATGGTTAAATTCTAGGAAAATGGAGTAATATACATAAGATGTATTTGTGCATCAACTAGTGATTCCTCTTACCTATGCAAAGTGAGTAGATATGTACAAAATTAAGAAGCAAAGTGAATATTGTTTAAGGAAAAATAAGTGTATGTAAGTGAATTGATTTTGTTCTACAATATGATGAATTTCATAAAGTGTATTATGTTATGACATGTGATGTGAAAACCAGTAAATGTGTTGTGCCCCAAGTATGAGATACAGGGTATCTGACTTGGGATAAGGGTGGTGGACATCTAGTATGATCCCCTATATGTACCCTTTGTGATGGCCTTTATGTAAGCTAGCTAGTTGTGAGTTCAAATGAACGTGTTATGTATATAAGTGTGTCTATTAAATGAAATGTGATGTATTCCTTTGTGTTAGTTTTATTTTTATGTTAAATGTGTACCCCTAGTGTTTGGTTCCCCCCTTATGGGAGTGTGATGCCAACTAGTGTAAACAGGGGTTGAGAGGCACATGTTCTCCCATCGGGAAATTATGAGCTTAGGGAATTGTCCCTAATCCTAACAAAGGATTTATGTCGAGTCATTGTAATCCTCCCATGGATGTTGAACATGGCCTACTCCCCCACATATGAGAGCCACACTTGTTGGTTCATAGTGCAAACCTATTCCTTGATGTTTATAACCCATAGGTAAAGGATGGAATTTTATGGACCACCAGTTACTCATATTTATGTGGTACTCATATTTATGTGGTCGGGGACCACCAGTGATTCATATTTATGTGGTCATAGACCACCAGTTACTTATATTTATGTGGTCAGGGACCACCAATGATGTAGATTTTTGTGGTTAGGGACCACCAGTTATTCATAAATTTGTGGTCAAGGACCACCAGTTATTGCATGCTATTATACTTATGTGGTTAGAGAACCACCATCCCCATCCTCCCCTTAGGTGGCTTTATCAAAGTCACATGGTGCTCGTAATGTGGAATTTTTATTATTGAGATGTGAATTATTGGTAATTTCTTAATTGATGTTTTATTTTACTATATGCCAACAGTGTTAAATTTTGCATTTTTGTTATTGGAGGCTATTTAGCCATTTGAAATTTTTTCGTAGTCCATTGCCTCAAGGACTTATTTAATTTCCAATTTTGAATTAATATTGGAATGTTGAAATGCAACTGCAATTGATCTTTATTTGGTTTTTCTCTTGATTTTATACTTTTATGTTTTATTGAAATGTTGGTTTATGATCTTATGATTTCTCGACTTGAGGCTTTCTTAATGTTTTCTAACTGTTGGTAAGCGTGGTGTAATGTGACATATGTAAACTGCCATATCCTGGGGGGTTCCCTGGAAGTTTGTATAGGGGAGTAGATGTGTTGGGGAATTAGTTTTGAAAGGGGTTGTGAATGGGACCGGTATGGGATGGTCATTAATCCATTTTTCCCCTCATTCTATGATTATTCTTATCTGTATGGAGGAGTCCTTAGAGAAGGGCCTTGAGTGGTATCCAAGAATATCCATCCTTGTAAACCACATTGAGCCTTGTGATGTGAATTATGTGTAATTGTTGTGAAGTGTGGGTAAATTTGTAAATAAATTACATGTGGAATTACTTGACTGTTATGTGAGAAAAAAAGTGATAGTTAAAATTGAGACTACTAGTTTTGGGACATGAATTGATATTAAAACAAAAATATTTTCTAACATCATGAGTGATGTTTATGATGCAAAAGAGAACCTTGAAGGGTATCTAAGGATGTTAATGTATTGGATACATATTGATTTCAAGAATATTAACTACATGGATGACTACTAACTTTTGTTATAATGTGACTATATTGAATAAATGTTCTATGGTGGAAAATTTTGTTCTAAGCATTTAGATGCTTGATTCATGAAAGGGATTAATTTAATGTCTGCTTAATGGTTGAATGCTATGATTTCTTCAGCAAGAAAGTAGAGTAATTTATATTCTAATAGATTTATGTGCATTGCTACATTGAGATTTATTTTCTTGACCTTAACAACTTCCAGGAGGAAGTCTAAGCTAAGGGGAGGGAGATGTAAGCGGGGTTTGGAATCCTAGGACACGTGGGTTATATCTCTGTATTTCATGGTTTGAGCTAATGTATTCTTGGATCATATTTTCAAGGAGATAACAAGCCTGGGTTATGCTTTTATCTTTGTGGCTTTCCACCTTTGCAGGCACGGCTATGTTGTGTAGACAACAACTATAACATCTGCCAATTTTTTTTTAAAAAAAGGAAACTCTGTCTATGCTATTCCCATGGATGTCGTACCTTCTACATAGATATAAAGCTTTGTCACGAAAATTTATGCTTACATCTAGCTAAATACATACATATAGTTTACAAAGTAAGTAAACAGGTGGTCTAAATAAGACTATAAAACTATGATTAAAAGAGAACGGATTAATAGAGGAAATACTCAGATAGACATAATTCATAATGAGTCTATTCTATTATATTTTCTCTGTCCAAATTAGTAAACAATATGTCTGATTTCAAATAGTTAAAATACATACATTCGGCATACATATATATATATTGTGTAAGTAAACAGGTCGTCTAAATCAGTTTATAAAACTCTGATTACTTTTTTTTCTCTTAAGTCTGTAAATCATCCCTAAATGCTCTATCGTTTAGGCACTACCTACTTTGGAATGTTAAGAACCTATAGTGTTATAAGTCAATGGTGATAATTTCCATGACACAGGGTAATACTAGCTCAGTTAGTGATTAAAATAAAAGTTTAATATGCTAAGCATAAAATCACATCCTTGCCACGAACAATACGTGGGATAAAATAATTATACGAGGAAAAGCGAAAGAGGGGAAACATATCCCCATACTCTTAAGAAAGAGACACTATTAAGTTAAATTATGTTCTATATGAGATTAGAGTAGAAATTAAAGAAGAAGAAATAATTTCCTCTTGATTCGATTCTTTTCTTTCCCTTAAAAGAAATTATAAATAAATATAACATGCAAATAAAGGAAATGATTTATATTTAATTCTTTTCTTAAACTTATTTCTTGAGTGAAAATAAGTAAATAATAGATGAAGATAAATATGCCACTATTTATTTATTCATTTAAATATTAAATCAGGTTAACATTAAGTAAGAATACATCTATAAATATGTTATTATTTATTTACTCCTTTAGTAATTAAGTTAAGAGTAATATGTGCGGTATTGGCATGGTGTGATGGTTTATAGGTGGCATTGTTGTTCTTGCCACCAAGGTTCAAACACGTTGGGGTGGTATTGTTGAATGGTTGTATCTAGTTCATAGCTCCGATCAAAAGCGTTTACCCCTTGAATTTTAAAAAAAGTTAAGAGTAATATTAAGTATGAATAAATAATTAAATTTGATAATTAATATATAAATGTGTCTTTTCCTCTCATGATTGAACTTTGGGTTTCGATGATGATGTGGAGTACATCAAATTAGGTAAGGTGTCCCAAAGAGCGTCAATCAGATAATAATGTTATTTTCATTGATAAATTATGGGTTGAATTATAACTATCATTTATTGAATTATAATGCTAGTAATCCCCTAACACGCACGATAATAAACGATCATAAAGAATCTTGGATGTATCAGGTTAAGGATTCAATGAAAGGGTTGTTCTTGTTTAAATTATATTTGGTCTGGTAGCATAAATGTTAACCCTAACTTATCCATCTATGGGTAATGTTCTAAATTAATAGTTATAAGCTAGGCCAAGAGAGGGTGTGACTTCAATAACCTAGCCAACCAAACTGAGTTGTGTCTCATGCCCAATTTGGCATTGTCTAATAAGTGTTGACATTAGAGGTTGCATTGTGCAAGAAGGATGTGATGTGCAAATGTTGGAAAAAAAAAATTGTTGTGTTTTCTAGGAAAAATTATGGGCATGACAATTGCATTCAGCAGGGTGCAAAACTATTGATAACATTTACATTGTGACATTTGATATTAATTTATTTCTTTTCGATATTTTATTCTATTTTATAATAAATGGCCTAATAATTCCTTTGTATATTAATTTTTCTTCTCTTATTATGGTCCCTTGTTGCTTTTCTATAGTATTTATTAATCTCATGTTTTTTCCCTCGTAATTTTGGTTTACTTTTCTTCCTTGGATTCTTTGTTCCTTTCCCCAATTTGTGGGTTCTATCTTATTTTATTAAATTAATAATATTGTTTGGTTTTTCTTAGCTTTAGTCTCCTTTCATTTATTTGTTTCATTATTATTATTATTTTGTCTCTCTTTTCTCTTCCTTTTTCTAATCCCTTGCAACTTGATTCTTCCTAATTTTTTGGGTTGTGTGCCTTACAACCTCCCTAGCCCCTCCCCCCTCTCTCCTATTTATATCCAAGTTTAATTCTTATTTTCATTTCTCTCTCTATCTACTTATCATCCTGATGATGGATCATGGAGTATGATCTGAAACATTGATGTAAAAAATTGCACACACTTTATCCAGAAATCTCAAATACTAACTATTATGGACTGTGGAAATAGAATGTTCTTAATAATCCATCAAATCATCCATGTGTGCAATGGATACTTGTACTTGATGATGATCTTGTTTATTCCCTTAAAATATAAAAAATCATTTCATTCCTCTCCTTTCATTCAATTCCATCAATTCTTGCACTTGTTTATTTACCTCAATTCTTATGGGTATCAACTTGTACATTATTGTATTTGGCAACCTTTATCTAATTTAGAGATAAAAACAAACCAAAAAAATCCTTCACTTTTAAATTTTGGTTTCAAAAAGATCCAAAACTTTGGAACTAATTTTTACCTCTTCTTTCTATGGGTTCAAAGTATATTTCTTCTCATTCTCTTCTAGGGTGTATGTATTTTCTCTTTTATGGGGACCAATTTGTACATGTTTGTTGGAAATCTTGGTCTAAGTTAGGGATGAAAGAAAGCAAATATTTCTCCTTCATGTTTAAAATGTTTTAAAAAGAACCAAAACTTTAGTGTTACTCTTAACTTCATCTTATTATTCTTTAAATGGATTCAAATTATATTTTTTCTCATTCTTTTCTAGCATGTATTTGTTTTCTCTCCCATCATGTGTAGATTTTTTACTAAATTGTCATGGTCTTCCCAACAACACATAAAAAAAATTATAGATCATCGATGTTTATTTCCCACCTCATTTGACACCAATTTTTTATGCTACCCTTATCTATGTTAACTTTGCAACATTTTCCCTTTTTAATTTATAAATAGTGTAAAGACTAGTTCTTTATCTTCCTTTGTTGTTTTTAAAATAAAATTTTGTTGAACAAGGCAACTGAGAGGGGGGATGAATCAGTTGTAGCAAATTTAAACTTTTAAAACATTCACTGGAACTTAGATCAATCACAAATTCTTAACTCTGCTAAAATGATTAAACATTAAGTGCAATTGCAAAAACTGAAAACCATCACACAAACACAATAACACCAGATCTACGTGGAAAAAAAAATAAGGGAAAAAACACGGTGAGGATTAGCTCACAAAATAGAGAATATCAAAACCAATTACAAAGGCTCACTACCAAAACAAGGATTCATTGTCCAGATCAGGACTCACTGTCCAACAGGGTAAACCACCTAGAGGGCTCACTACCACAGAGATACAAAGAAGATAGAAGAGATATGTTACAAGGAGAAAAATCTCAATGCAACAAATATTTCCACCACAATTTACTCAACCACTTGTAGACATGCATGAATGATAGAGTACACCTTCAACTCACTACATCCAGAAACTCAACATTTAGACTTTGCATTGATCTATCACACTCACATCACATACACACACTGATTCGCATCTGCTTCACATCTATCTACTCTATTTCTTTGCACTTATCTCTCTGTACATCTTTCACCACTATCTCATACTGTATTTATACCATCTTCAACTTTCAAACATATCCAAAGTTGGCCATCCATCATTAAATTCAAATTATGTTGATGCCAAAACATCTTAGGATGGAATTAGAATGAGGGTGACTCAAACACATGCTTGATGAGGACCCGAATAGGTTCCAACATGCTTCATCAAATTCAAAAGTAGTGTTCAACACAAGGTTGACCAACCCAGTGTAAAACACATAGAACAATTAAGCACACGCAACCCTTAGCATGATCAAATCCTTCCAGACACCAAAATTATCTTCAGCACAATCATAGAAACTTAACTCTAGAACCGCAAGTCATAAGACTTTACCAAAGATAAATTCAGACCAATAACATTTCTCTCAAAACTCGGCCAAAAACACAGAAAACCACAGTTCAGTAGTGAACATAACTCGCATTGTATAATGAATCAGAAGCCAAAAATATACATATAGCAACTTCCAACAACCATAATCAACATATTTGAATCACATGAACATAGGAGCAAAACCCGGAGCAAACACTGAATACCTACAACCATTTTTTATTACAATTTTCTCAATATCCTTGATATATACAACCAATAACCTGCATCCATGACATCAATGATAATAGCAACCAATTGATAACCAATTGACCATTTGACATCAATGACAACACCTTCTTTCTTGCAACAATCTCCCCCTTTTTCATTGATGGCAACACATGATGTGAAAAATCATCAAAGACAACATACTAGCTTTGAACACACTTTTCAACCTTTTCCACATCTTCCTCATCTTAGTAGATAATATTTTTCACATCTTCTTCATCTACCCCTTTGACATCAATGGCAAAGGCAAAAGATATTTTAAATTGATTTCCCCTTTGAAATTAAACATAGAATATTCTTTCAATGACAACACATGACACTACTTGCTCCCCCTGTGAGGTAGCCACCAAAACATCAGTCCAAAAGAAAGATAGATCCATAGATTCACCAGACTGATGCATCTCCATATGCATCTAGTTCAAGAAAGGAGGGGAAATGACCCCTAACTTCTTTTGGAGATACTCAAAAGTATCTTTAGGAAGATCCTTCATAAATATATTAGCAATTTGATCCTTCGTAGGGACATACTCAAGATTTACTTCATTCTCCACAACCTTTTCTCTCAAGAAATGATACCTGATAGATATATACTTTATCCTCGAGTGCATCACTGGATTCTTTGAAATGTTAATTGCACTTGTGTTATCACAAAATATAGAAATAAGATCATCATACACTATTGTGATATATTTCAATGTCTGTTTCATCCATAAAACTTGTGTATAGCAAGATGTAGTTGCAATATACTCAACTTCAGTAGTAGATAAGGAAACTAAATCTTGCTTTTTACTCAACCATGCCACCAATCTTCAACCAATAAATAACGCACAACCACTTGTACTTTTCCCGTCATCTACACATCCAACCCAATTTGCATCTATATAAGCACTTAGTGTAAATTCAGCATCCCTAGGATACCATAAGCCATAATCCAAAGTGCCATTCAAATATTTGAATATTCTTTTAACAGCAGCAGCATGTGTTTCCTTAGGATCTTCTTGAAATCTAGCCACAAGACAGACTTGTATAATTTTTGGTCTAGTAGTGGTCAAATAAAATAGTCCACCAATCATAGATCTATACTTGCTCTAATCAGCTTTAGGTGAATCGTCATCTTTACCTAATTTGCAACCTATCACCATAGGAGTGCATACTGGTTTGGAACCATCCATTCCAAACTTCTTCAACATCTCTTTCACATACTTAGACAGTTGAATCAAGTACCTGCCTAACCTTGCATACCAAGCTCTGGGAGCTTGCTTCAATCCATATAAAACTTTCTTCAATCTACAAACCATATTCGGTTGATCTGACAATTGAAATGCTTCCAATTGTTCCATGTAGACCTCTTCTTCTAGCTCACCATTCAAAAATAGCTCACCATTCAAAAATGCATACTTGACATCCATCTGATAGACCTTGAAATCTTCATGAGCAGAAAATGCTAAGAAAATCCTGATAGCTTCCATTCTTTCCACTAGAGAAAAAGTCTCCTGAAAATCTATGCCTTCTACTTGTGAGTAGCCCTTACACACAAGCCTTGCTTTGTTTCTAACCACTTCTCCACTCTCATTCAACTTATTTCTAAATACCCACTTTGATCCAATAATGTTTTTATCTGCAAGTCTTGGAACCAATTCTCAAGTTTGATTCTTCTTATTAATATGCATAAGTTCTTCTTTTATAGCTTCCATCCAATGCTCATCTTTACATGCTTCACTTACACACTTCGGTTCAATCTCAGAAAGTAAACACAGATTTACCTCACTAGTAATAGCTCTGCTTCTTGTCAATACTCCTATTGTCTTGTCTCCAATGATTTGTATTTCTGAATGATTTTTCTGCACATATCTAGGTGTCTTAGGGGACACCACTAGAGCTTCTTCTTCTTAATTTTGCTTCTCTTGCTCACCCTTCTCTTGTTCTTCCACAATTTCTTCAATCCTTACGCAATCAGGTTCATCAAATACATATCCATCATCATCAATTGAATTCTTCATTACTTCATCAACCTTGACATTTGTGATTTCTACAATCTTTCTTAATCTTTTATTGATATATTTGTAAGCTTTTCTTTTAGTAGAATATCCAATAAAAATTCCTTCATCACTTCTTGCATCAAACTTTCCTAAATTTTCTTCATCCCGTCTGATATAACATTTGCTTCCAAATACCTTGAAATACTTAACAGTAGGAATTCTTCCACACCATAGCTCATAGGGAGTCTTTGTACTATTTTCTCTTGTTTGAACTCAATTGAATACATAAATAGTAGTGTGAATGGCTTCTCTCCAGTAAACTTTCGGTAGAGGTAGACCAGCTTCGGTAATCATTGATCTAGTGACCTCTTGAATTGTTATGTTCTTTCTTTCAACAACTCCATTCTGCTGAGGAGTTCTCAAAGAAGATAATTTTCTTTTTATTCCATGAACTTCACAAAACATATTAAACTCATGGAAAGTGAATTCATCATCTTTTTCAGATCTTAAGCACTTTATCCTCAAATTTACTTGATTTTCAACCATGGATTTGAATTTCTTGAATCTATCTAATGCATCAAATTTCTCTCTAAAAAATGTAACCCATGTATATCTAGAATAATCATCAACCAAAAGTATAAAGTACCTTTCACCTTGTAGACTTCCCACTCTTGTAGGACCACAAATATCTATATGAATTAAATCCAATAGTCCAGTAGTATATTATTCCTTTGATCTAAAATGATTTCTTGATTGCTTTCCAAACTAACAATACCTGCAAATAGCATTAACAGGATTTATAATCCTTGGTAAATCTCTCACGGCCTGTACTGCACTAATCCTCACCAAGTTATCAAAATTAATATGACACATTCTTTGATGCCACAACCAATTTTCATTAATCTAATTCATAAAGCATCATCCATCAGCACCCTTAAGTTGATAGATATTTCCTTCAGATTTCTTTCCTGCAGCAATCACTGTTCCAAAATATTTCCTAATTTCACATCTTTCATCCTTAAATACAAGATTATATCCTTTACTGCACATCTATCCAACACTCAAAATATTATTCCTTAAACCCTTAACATAGTAGAAATCATCAGTATTATGCTTGCCATCAAAACTTACTGAACCTATCCCGCAAATCTTAGCAGCAGTATCATCTCCAAACATAACTAAGCCTCCATCATATTTTTCAAGTTTAACAAGCTTACTCTTATCACCAGTCATGTGATGTGAACAACCACTATCAACAACCCAATAGTTCTTTTCCTGTTTAGCATGTAGGGAAGAGATCACAATACCTTCATTTTTCTCCTACTCTAGAGGGCATTCCTTCACCTATTTTTCAAAATTAGCAGAAGTAGGTTCATCTCTTATAGCCAAGAACAAGAATTCATTGTCATTAGGATCTCCATAATCAAAATCCTCATCAAATATACTAGCATCCTCATTCACATAATATTCTCTATTGATCTTCTTACCTTTCTTTTCTTTCTCATATATTTGTTTATTCCTCTTAGCTTTTTTCGAACACCTCGAAGCATAATATCCTATTCCTCCACAACTAAAGAATTTAAAGGGTAACTTACCTTCATACTTTCTAGATCATTTCTTCATCCTTCTCACAAAGTTAGCTTCTACTTCATCAAGATTTTCTTCATCCGGATCTTTAGCTTTTGTAGCCTTAAAAGCAGTTTTTGATTTGGATCCATTTCTCAAGTTCGGCTTTCTCATCTTATAAGATGTCAAAGTTCCCAACAACTGATCTTTAGTGTAAGTATTATAATCTATATGTTCTTCAATAGAACATACCTTTTCGTTGTAAGCATTAGGGAGAGTTCTAAGAATCTTCTTTACAATTTTGGATTCATCTATTGTAGCACCAAGTCCCTACATTCCAACTACTACCTCATCCAATCTCTAGACATATGTAGGAGCTCAAATTGTGTCTCCAAATTCTGTAACTTTTTCTTCTTTGACCCTTTCATCACCATCATGTGCCTTTTTTAAAGTATCCCAGACTTCTTTAGCAGTCTTCAGATTTTGAACTTTAATCAACTCATAATGTACAAGACTATTCTTCAAAATTAACTTCGCCTTATTATTCGCTTCATGTGCCTTGATCTCATCATCCATACTCATACCATTAGCGAGAGGAGTATGGGGAGCTTTGTAAGCTTTCTCCACATCATATCCACAATACTCCAGATATTCTTCCATCAATATTTTCTAGATATCATAATTAGTTCCATCGAACTTTGGATACTCATAAGTAACTTTTCCAGCCATCTTGAACCAAGCTTTGATACCAATTGTTGAACAAGACAACTAAGAGTGGGGTTGAATCAATTGTATCAAACTTAATCTTTTAAAACATTCACCAAAACTTAGATCAATCAAAAATTCTTAACTCTGCTAAAATCATTAAACATTAAGTGCAAGTGCAGAAACTGAAAACCATCACACAAACATAGTAACACTAGATTTACGTTAAAAACCCAATAAGGGAAAAACCATGGTGAGGATTATCTCACACTATAGAGAATATAAAAACTTATTAGAAAAGCTCACTACCAGAGAAAGGATCACTGCCAAAACAAGGACTCACTGTCTAATAGGGTTAACCACTCGGAGGGCTCACTACCACAGAGATACAAAGAAGATAGAAGATATATGTTACAAAGAGAAAAAAATCTCAATGCAACAAATATTTCCACCACAATTTACTCAACCACTTGCAGACATGCATGAATGATAAAGTACACCTTCAACTCACTACATCTGAAAACTCAACATTTAGACTTTGCACTGATCTGCCACAATCACATCACATACACACACTAATTTGCATATGCTTCGCATCTATCTACTCTATTTCTTTGCACTTATCTCTTGTACATCTTTCACCACTATGTCATCTTGTATTTATACCATCTCCAACTTTGAAACATATCCAAAGTTGGTCATCCATCATTAAATTCAAATTAGGTCAATGCCAAAATATCCTAGGGTGGAATTAGAATGAGGGAAACCCAAACACATGCTTGATGAGGACCCAAATAGGTTCCAACACACTTCATCAACTTTGAAAGTAGTGTTCAAGACAAGGCCGTCCAAACCAGTGTAAAACACATAGAAAAATTAAGCACATGCAACCCTTAGCACGATCAAATCCTTCTAGACACCAAAATTATCTTCAAAACGATCATAGAAACTTAAATCTAGAACCACAAGTCATAAGACTTTACTAAAGAGAAATCGGGACCAACAACATTTCTCCTGAACCTCAGCCAAAAACATAGAAAACCACAATTCACAACTGGTGAACATAACTCACATTGTACAATGAATCAGAAGCCAAAAATCTAGATATATCAGCTTCCAACAACCATAATCAACATATCTAAATCACAAGAACATAGGAGCAAAAATTGGAGCAAACACTGAATACCTGCAACCATTCTTTATTACAATTTTCTCAATATCCTCGATATATACAACCAATAACTTGCATCCATGACATCAATGACAACAAGAACCAATCGATAACCAATTGACTAGTTGACATCAATGACAACACCTTCATTCTTGCAAAAAAAATATCATTATAGCCTCTCCATGTGTTAGCTCCTTCATATGTTCCATTGATATGATTTATTTCATTTTTTCTTGTACAATGTGAGAATCTTCTTC
>VDFB02364083.1:0-17749 GCA_007258455.2 Sequoia sempervirens | reverse complement strand
AAAGAATATATGACATATTAAATTATTTTAATTATATGAATTAATACATAATTTTAATGTTTCTTATATATGAAAAATGTAACTTAAAAAGTAAATATAAAATATCGAGTAATGTTAACAAGGGCAAGAAATAATAGTTTGCAACTTGAATTTGGTTATGCACCCTTAAAAATATTATTGTTATAATTATCATTTCTTGTAACATAGACTAAAGTTCAAATGTCAAAGCATCACAAGCCAATATGACCTCATGAGACATTGAAAAGTTCTTTTTCTCATGCTTCATATTCATAAAATTGATTTTTTGATTGAATTACTATGATTTCATTTGTGAGAGCATATTATTTTTTTCAATCTTTGATGGAACTAAATAAATAAAGGAAAAATTCATTGAGTGTATGCATACATGTCAAATCTCATATTGGGATTGACATTGATTGAATTACTTCATTTGAGAACAATATTTTTCATTGATAGAAAAGAACCAAGGTTAATGAAAAGCATTTTTTTATTTTCTTATAATGTCAATTTGGCCTACAAGGGATTTCCTTACATTTACATTATATGTTTGAATTTTACACTATAAAGTCTCAACTTCTTGACCAAGCTTGAGAGAGAACCAACCTTTCCAATCAACCTACACTTGAAATATAAATGACTAATGAGTAAATATGATTCCTTGTGAAAAGATGCATGTGCCTTAAAATAATTTTGTCCAATAAGCCTTTACACTTGTGATCTTTCTTAATTGGTGTTCCTAATTAAGAAGCTAGACTAAGAAAATCCTCTAATAGTACACCAAAATATTTCCAAGATAAGTAATTTTTTGCTTAACATAAAAGAGTAATTTTGAAATTCACATCTATTGTAGGATCTTCAACTCTAGAGAAAAAATCCTTTCTAATATCCCATGGTAACAAAAAGTGACACCAACATTTCAAAACATATGTATAAAGTTATATAACTTTTATGTCAATTTTTTTAATGTTTTGAAAATGATTTTGAGAATTTTATATTTTAGAAAAGTGTGTATCATATTGTATAGTTAGCACTTAAATAACATAAAGTATATTGTTTGCAATTTTAGAGTTGAATTATGAGACAAAAAATAATATATTTTCAAGGTTGCAAACAAATATAGTTACAAGCTATGTGTAGTGGTCTACTTATCTATAGTAAGCTATAGGGGTGTGATTTTCAACATTTATGACAATATTTCCTATCATGGTTATTATTAATAATTAAAAAAGTATTTTGAAGTAGCTATATCCAAGTGTATGATAGGAAATTTCATATTATTTTCTATCATAAAGAAGAAATATTCCTCTTTGTGATTTCTTTGTAAGGATATCCAAGGGCATAAGTGCTTTAAAAAATCTGATGTCACAGAGAGATATCGTATGAAATTTGTGTTTTATCTTCTATTTTCTTGCTTTATGAAGATGCATATATGAGAACAAAATGAATTATAATATATAATATATTATGATTTTGGGTCTATTATAATTTTCTTTTGAAATTTATGTACTCACATGTTAGTCTTCATCATCTTAATTTTATTATTATTAAATGTTTCATCTTTTTCTTTGTGGGTTGCAGGATTTTACATGGTTTGTTTAATTTTAAATATTAATGTCATTATTTTTGTGATTATGACATTTGATCCCATATTACCTCATTCAACCAACAAACCTATAGCAAAGGATGAAAGTAACTTCATGCTTGAAAAGCAAGAACAAGATGGGCAAGAGAATGGTTCATTTTTATGAATTTTGTATTTATATTATTTGAGAAGTCTTCTACCATTAAAGCTCCATGGATGACCATAGTAAAAATTCCATAAATTGTCAAATTTTAATATGATAATCTTTCTATATATTGATTAAATGCTTAAAGGTATAGACTCAAACAATCAATTGATAGAAATGTGAGACAATAATCCTCTAAAAGATTGATCTTTGATTGAATGACACCTACTATCAAGGTTCTTCTTTCTTTATATTGGAATTCTATATTTATTAATTGTTGTAGAGTGAAATATTGATACCTAGTACATATGATCTCATTAGTAATAACATATTGTAACAAATGGTGGTGGCTGTTAAAGCAGATTTAATTTATTTTTAGATGAATTCAAACTAGTATTAATACAAAGCATTGACTATACAGAGTAAGCATGATGAATTATGGGGTACTTTCTCCCATATCTAGATTAGAGTTGATGAATAGCAATACATTTCTCAACAATCACATCTATATTTTCCTTTATATTCTCATATGTAGTATAATTGTCCATGCCGACTAATGCCCAATTCGGACAACCTAATACAATGAAGTCATTATATTCCAAAATCTTTTTTTCTTAAATGGAACCACAATGGAGGTGTGATATTTATGGTTTTGCTTGGATAACAGTAAAGCACAATGTAACAATAAAGGTCTCTTAATTAACATATATCTTTTAAATCTGAAAACAACATATACAAAACAATCTTTTGTTGTAGCAAATCTTTTTAGTCTGATACATTACCACCATTAACCTTAGCACCCTCACAAATAGTGCTTCTAGAAAAATCTCCATGATTCTGGATATAAAATATCTGAAAGTGCTTGCTTGAAATTTTAAGCATATTCAGCAAATATTGTAGACAAATACTTATAAATGTATATGATCCTTTCATATAATTTGGGTAAACCCTTCCAACAAATATTTTAGTTTATTATTTTTTTTCTAATTATTTTTTGACCATTTTATTTGTGCTATTTGAAGATCCCTTCTTTGTGTAAAAGAGTTTGAGTCCTTTCAAAAAACCATCTGTATCTATTATAAAAAAAAATGATTTACATATTTAAGTTTTTAAAAATTATAAATAATATTTTTTAAGAAATATTTTTTTATAAATGATATTTATTCATCTAAATGATGGTTACAAAATGAAGCCCAAATTATATATATTCAATATTATATATTCTTAATAAATTTATGTTATTCTTAAGAAATATAACATTTTCATATTTCATATTTTAGACACCTGAAAATGTCATGATGAGCATATCACACACCTTGAATTCACTTACTAACATCATTTTCTTCATAATTCACCTATTTCCTCCATTTAATTAAATAATGAGGAATTATTTAGTTAAATTCACATTATTCTACTATTAATTGTATAATTAGCTTTATTTGATTAATTCATCATCTTCATGCTAATTTTCTCTTTTGATTAAATAATTCTAAATTATTTAATTGAAATGTCATTTTCCCTCTTTGATTAAATAATTCTTAATTGTTTAATTAAAGGTTTTAATTATTCCAACTTGCATAATTAAATGATTTTCATAAATTATTCAATTAACTAATTTTTGTCCAATCGTCTAGCTTGCACAAAGAATATTCTCAAAGGATGTTCCCTTTTCAAATTCAAAAGCTTCCCTCTAATTCAAAATATCTCCAACATATTTCCATAAATTGAGGGATATTGTACCTTGAAATGGCCTCATTCTTTATAGTTGTACCCTAGTCCATCCCCAAAAATGGTCATTCTGGTAGGCCTCCCAAATCAAAGGGATAAACTTCTAGGTCTATTGTAGATGAATAAAGGTATATAGGAATTGAGTTGTATTAACTAATTGGGTTGTAGTATAGGTAGTTGGCATGTGAGCATAGGAAGGAGACTGTTGATCATCCACACCTTCATGGGTTGTTGATCCTTGATTCATCCATTTGTCCAAACTCACCTCCTTGATTCATTCTAATCCTTTGATTAGAATTTTCAATCCTCGCCATTGATTAGTGTAAGGGATAAAAGTGGAATGAGTAAACATCAATGAATTCAAGCAATAGAATGGTATCAAAGCTATGTTTTGACTAGTATTGCATATTTGAATGCTTACACGCTCAAAGCTTCAACAAGGTAAAGGAAAACTTGAAGAATACAATCTTGAGATCGATAAACAAAGGACTTCGCCAACAATGGATGAAACTAAAGCTGGGAAAAGCACCGAGCAAGAGCTTGATGATAAGTCTTTCCAGCGAGTCTTCCTTGAAATGAAGGCTATGGTGGAAGAGTTGTATGTGGAAAAGAAGAAGCCTGAAAAGGGAGACTCGTCGAAGCGAGAAAAGAAGGAAGATCGAAAGGACAAAGAAGAGAAAGCTCCAGAAGCTCCATCTCCTCCATCTTCCCCTTCTTATTCTTCCTCTTCTACTACTGTTAATCCTTTCAAAAGCAAGTCTAAGCCTATTATTAAACTTGATGTAAAATTTGGGTTGCCTAAGTATTGTGGTGAGTTAAATGTCGAAAAGTTAGATGATTGGATCCAACAGGTAGAAGTCTATTGTAGGATTCAAGGCCTAACAAAAGATGCTTCTATGATCCAGTTAACCACTCTTTGGTTGGGAGGTACAACTCTCACCTGGTGGGAGAGTAGGACTCAGGAGGAAATTGCTCAACATGGTAAGGTCAATATGACTTGGATGGAATTTATTGCTTCCCTTAAAAAATAGTTTTATCCTTTAGGTTATATGCAACAATTAACCATGAATTGGAAAACCTTTAGGCAAGGTAAGGGTCAGTCTGTCCAAGATTACACTCGTGAGTTTAGAAAACAGGCTATTGCTTTAAATGTTCCATTGTATACTCAGGATACGTTACTCAAGTACATAGGAGGTTTGAATTCTTACCTAAGACATACTATTCTAATGTTGAGTCCTAATAATTTGTTCAAATGAAGTGTCAGTCCAAGCCACTCATTTAGAGTCAAGGGGTAAGAACACTTTCAGTGATAATTTCTCAAAGAAACCATCTAGGACTGAGCGGAAACCTAAGGGTAAAGATGAAGGAAAAGGAAAAAAAACAACCACAGTAAAGAAAGAGGGTGAAAAACCCACTTGTTCTCATTGTAAGAAAGGACACAAAGACTCTAAGTGCTAGAAACTACATCCAGAACTTAGGCCAAAGAAGTATGGTGGAAACAAAGGGAAGCAAAAGACAACTGTTGTAACACAATAGGATCTTGGATCTAATTTTTAGGATGAGACGAAGATAACTACCACCGAAATTCAAGGTAAAAACAAAGGTATATCTCTTGCATCTTAATCAAGTATTTTTGTAAGTACAAGTAAGCAACCTAAAGTAGATAAGTAGAGGAATGAAATTTTTCATATTCGTGTGATAACTAAACACACTAAGGTTGATAATTTATTTGATACGGGTTCACAAGTTAATCTCATATATGAAGAAGTTGTTAAAAATCTAAATCTGACTACAACTCCTCATCTAAAGCCATACCCCTTGGGATGGCTTTGTAATGATGTATAGTTACAAGTCACGAAACAATGTAAGCTTAGTTTTGCAATCACTGCAAACTTTAAAGATGAGGTTGTAGTGGATGTTGTACCTTTAGATATTTGTGGACTTGTGTTAGGAAGTCCATATTTGTATGACTGTAAATATATCTTCTTTAGGGAGGAAAAAAGTATCACCTATTTAAGGATGGGATTGAATATATTGTACGTGCACACAAAGTCAAAACTAGTCTTGCATTAGTTAATTCTGGTCAGATGAAAAGATTAGTGAACTCTAGTAAAAACTTTGTGTTAATGCTTGTTAAGGCCAACGAAGATGAAACATCTTAGGCATTTAAAGGAAGTGATCCTAAACATAAGGCTGAATTGGTCAAAGTTGTTTCCGATTATGATGACTTGTTTCAAGAACCAAAAGGATTGCCTCCTAAAAGAGATATTCAACATGAAATTCAATTGCAACAAGATGCACCACTACCTAATATTGGCATGTACCATTTGTCTGTCATGCAAAATTAAGAAATCAAAAAGCAAGTTTAGGAGCTCATCAACAGAGGAGTGATTCATCCAAGCACATCACCTTGTGGTTCTTTGATCATTTTGGTTCCAAAGAAAGATGGAACATGGAGGATGTGCATCAACTTTAGGGCACTAAACAAAATCACCATCAAAAATAGGTATCCGCTTCCTAGAATTGATGACTTGCTTGATCAACTTAAGCTTGCAATTTATTTCTCTAAATTAGATTTGTGAAGTGGTTATCATCATATTAGAATTGTAGAGGATGATATTTGGAAGACTTCTTTCAAGAAAAAACAGGGACTTTATGAATGGCTAGTTATGCCCTCCGGGCTTACCAATGCACCTGCCACATTCATGCAAGTCATGAATGACATCTTTTGTCCTTACATTGATAATTTTGTTATTTTATATCTTGATTTTATCCTAGTTTTTAGCAAGTCTTGGGAAGACCATGTTAGTCATGTTAAAAAAGTTTTGATGTACTAAGAAAAGAAGAACTCTATGTAAAGATGTCTAAATGCGAGTTTGTAAAGACATCTCTTGTGTACTTAGGTTATATCGTAGGGAATGGTCAATTGAAAGTCGACCTTGTGAAGGTCGAGGAAATTGTAAACTAGCCTAAGCCAAGTACTGTAATTGAATTTAGGAGTTTTTGGGGTGTTGTCTAGTACTAGAGGAAGTTTATTGCAAACTTCTCTTTCATCACATCACCATTGCATGCATTAACAAGTACAAAGATAACTTTTCAATGGGGAGGACCACAACAGAAGGCCTTTGACACACTGAAGGAAAATTTAAGCACCACACTAGTCCTGGCTCTACCAAATTTTCACCAACCATTCAAGAATAAAATAGATGCAAGTGGATTCGCCATGGGAGCATTATTGACACAAGGAGGTAAGTCGATCTGCTACCACTTTGAAACTTTTTTTGGCGCAGTAGGTAATTATCCAACTTATGATAAATAGATTTACACTTTAGTACAGAGTGTTAAGAAATAGAAACATTATATAATGGGCAAGGAAACATTAATCCATACCAATCATCAACCATTGCAATATATGCATTCACAAACTAAGTTGCAACAAAGTAGGCATTTTCAGTGGATGATATTTTTACAGTAGTTTCACTTAGTCATTAAGTATAAGAAATGAGCCCATAACAAAGTAGCAGATATGTTTTCTAGACCTCCAATTTCTAATGCTTTGATAATCCTTAAAAATAGTTCTATGATTCATGCAAGTTTTGAAGAACAATATGCTATTGATGAAAATTTTAAGGATATCTATGTAGCTCTAATCCAAGACAAACAAGTAGAAGAAAAGGATTACTGCATGCATGATAAACTCTTGTATCACTTAGGAACATTATGCATTTTGAAGAATGAACAAGCACATGTAATTAGAGAGGCACACACATCGCTAATTGCAAGAAATTTTGGGGTTAGTAAAACTTTGGCACAACTACATAAATATTGGTATTGGCCTCGAATGTAGGAAATTATAACAAAAATATTAAGGGATGTGTGATGTGTGCAACTAGCAAACAAAGTAACAAGAAATTAGGGTTGTACACACCTTTACCTGTACCGTCTCGTCCATGGGAAAGCATATCTATGGATTTTGTCAGGGGATTGCCTATGTCTAGGAAAGGGAATGACTATTTGTATGTAGTAGTTGATCGGTTCAGCAAGATGTGTATTCTTATGCCATGTAAAAACCAAGTCACTGTTGAGTTGACAACTCATATGTATTTTCAGTTTGTATGGGTTCACTTTGGGTTACCCACTTCCATTGTATTGAATTGAGATTCTCGATTCCTTAGGGAGTTTTGGTCAGTCTTATGGGGACTTATGGATACTAAATTGAAAAAGAGTACATCCTTCCATCCGTAGACTGATGGATAGGCAGAGGTAGTCAACATGACAATTGTGCATTTTATCAGAGGTTATTGCAGCAAACATCCTAAGTTGTGGGATGAAAGTCTTCATTATGTCCAGCATGCCTACAACCATGCAACCCATTCTTCTACAAAGAGGTTTCCTTTTGAGACTTGCTTTGGTTATTTTCCAAAGAAACCAATTGACTTCACTTTTGGAACAAATTATGTTGAAGATGGATGCCTTGATGCAGAAAGGGCTTTAAAGTTCATCCAAAAGGTCCAAGCAGTTCATCAGCTAGTAGAATCACAATTGGAAAAGAGTCAAGAAAAGTACAAGGCTCGCCATGACAAGCATCACAACAATCATCATTTCCAAGTTGGAGACAGAGTTTGGTTACACATAAGCAAGGAAAGAATGCAGGGCGAAGGAAGGAAGCTCAAGCCAATTAGATATGGTCCATTTGAGATTTTGGAAAAGATTGACACCAATGCCTTCCGCCTTAATCTTCCTCCATACATGCAGATTTACTTGGTAGTCAACATTGAGAACTTGAAGTTGTACGAAGCTCCAATGATACTAGACGAGGAGGCTAAAGTACAAGTTCCATTAGTTGACGACCTTTCACCAAAGTACATGTCATATTTTCCTGAAGACATCATCCTCGACAAGAACACCAGGACTTCACAAAGAGGAGCAGTTGAATACCTCTGAGTGGGGCTAAAAGGGATGCATCCAAGTAAGGAAAAGTGGATGGAGATTGGTAAAGTGAGGGAACTTTACCCTCACTTACTTTCTAAGTAACAATCTTTCAGAGCTCCAAAAGCTCTCCAGTGGGGAGGACTAATCCAAAGGATTTTTTGTCAATTTTGAAATTCTCCATTTTCTCTAGTTTTGGCATCATCAGAAAGTGCTTGGGACCCTGACTCCAACGCAACTCAAATAGAGTCAATCGGAGTCTCGAAGCTCAAGATATAGATGGTCAAACCTCTAGTCAACTCTGAGAACCAGGCCAAAAAAAGGGGCAAAAATAAAAGTCATCAAAACTAGTCAAAGTTAGCACCATTGTGAAGTGCTCATCATCACGATTCCGGCGGAGTTCGTTTCATGGAAAACGGAGTCCGTATGGTGAAGTTATGGAAGGTCAAAGATTGGATCAACCTAATGACATCAGCGCCAAATCAGCTCTTAACATATGGCAATACCTCATCCCTCCATGTGGCAAAAATTATTTTGGCAAAAATAATTAAAAATCAAATATAAAAATATATATTTTTTAAATAAAAATTAAGTATATATTTAAAGAAAAATTAAGATGGGCCCCACCCATCCATGAGGGGCAGCCCACATTAAGTGGGGTGCCACCCATGGTATGGGGGGCGACCCACCTTAATGGGGAACTTATCCCCCACTTCAAGGAGAAGATAAAGAGGAGGGGAGTGTGGTGGGACCAACACCCCCCATTCTCTCTAAACTTAATAAAAAATTTCCTCTAAAATGTCTTAAAATAAGGCTATTTCATATATTTTAAGCCATGAAAATACTAAGCCCTTTTTCTACGAGAATATTAGGAATATTATTCCTAAATTAAGGAGCCTATTCAAACTACATCCCCAAATTAATAGGGAATAAATCCCTTCGTAACCATTCAAATGGAAAAAGAAATTATCTTGAGGGGATATTATCCTTTTGGGAATCATAAGAAGGGGATATTATTGGAATTTTCTCTATGTAAGGGAGATTGGGTAGTTAATTGGTTTTACACCAATTTTGGCAAAAATGTAATATAAAAAGGGGTAGAATGGGGGTGTGAAGGCTAGTGATTTGGGAAGAATTTTGCAAGTGTGAGAGATTGTTTTCCTTGGAGAAATTATTGTATTTCCGTGCTTTTGGAGAAGCTTGTTTCCACACACTTTGGAAGTGCATTTGTAAATTTCTTTGTAAACCAAGGGGAGGTTTTTCCAATGAATGTAACCAAAATTCTGGAGGAATAATTGGATCGGTCCACTCATTGGAGAGGGGCCAGGAGACGTAGTCATTTCAAACAACGAACTCCATTATCAATTTCATTTGCACTCTCTTTCTCTCTCTCTTTCTGTTCTTTCTTTGATCTCTTTGTAATTTCGTTAATTTAATTTTATTGTGTGTTAAGTTTTAATTAAGCACCTTTGGTTTGTAATTGTTAACGTAAGCATTTGAAGCAACTATCATAGATCCTTAAAATAGATTAGTAGTGGACATTGAAAGTGCCATCCATCAGATAGCGCAAATTCTTTTCCAGCTTGAGTCTAGGACAGGGATCTCCATGGAGCTTCCGTTTAAGGAAATTATGAATATGCATGAGGCACAAGAGCATCTGCATGCCTTATCGATGCCATCCAAGGCCAATTGGCTACCTCTATAAATTTCCCTTTCAAAGCTCTGAATATTTCCCAATGGATAAGGCTCTGGTCTTGGAACCAAGATTTTTGGGTTCTCATTCTGTAGGCAAAATTCCCTTGTTAGTCACCAAAAGCCATGGATTTAATAATCTTGGAAGCTCCCTCTGGGTTGATTGTGTTGGTTTTGTATTGACCCCGACCCACGTTTTGTATGTTTGCATATTTCTGAGCTCTCTTTTGGTGGTGCCTTCATTTGCTTGCGCCACGTGTCAGTTGCGCGCGCATTTGGGAACTCTTTTCCCTTACTTCTTCTCTGAACTCTGCCCGTGTGCCACGTCGCATCCTCCACGGGCACCTTTTTGGTGGACCTTGTAATTAAGGCTTTGAGCACAGACCGCACCATGTGTCATCTCCACAGGGATCATGGTCGCAAGGGAAGGATAAATGAATGAGAGGCCCCACCTCTACACCGTGTGTCCTAACCGACTCTTTGGGCAGTTGACACATGTCTTCAGGAGATTTCTACTGCTTTCACTTTCAGACCACATCCATCATTTTCTAGAAGGGCACAGTTTGTTTGAGGAAACTGAATGCCACATTTTAGAATCTTTCTGTTGCGTCGGTCTTTGAGAATCATTGCAAGGAGCGACACGACATGTGCCTGGGGAATCTTTTTTGTTATCCAACATTCAGGCGGTGGAAGGATCTATATATACTACTCAATGTCTTTGAAAAAGGGTTCAAAAATACACAGAAAAAAGATAAAGAGACTCAACCTTTGTACTATTTTTAAGATTATTGAATTAAGACTAATAGACTGTGCCAATCTGTTCAACCTTTCTATTTTCTTGGTTAATTGATAAAACATTATACTGTTCTAGTATTGTTGTAATGAGTAGTTTATCACCAAAGCTTTCATAATTTCAATATAATTTCATTGTTCAGATCATGTTTGTACTTTTCTTGTTCAGTGAATGCATATGGAAGTCATATTATACCATTTGATTAATTTATTAATAATTTTATCTCTACTTTCTGTTATTTTGGACACATAAACTATTGTGCCGGCCTTCAAATCTCACCCAAAAGGAAGATTTCCTATTCCTATTTACTTAAATCTTGGCGCATCACCTTAGGCTAGATTTTATTTTAATATATCTGCTTCCTTTTCCCTTTTCACCCCTCAATACATGGAAGAGTTGACTTCTTTAAAACCTAGAGGTTACTTAGTTTAGCACAATTGGTCCCCCCATTAACTGAGTTTCCCATAAGGCTGTGTGCCTAGGAATTGTAGGCATCATCAGGCTCAATTAGGTGCCTAGATGAAAAGTTATGGCTCTCAAAAGTTGTGCTTCTTAATGTTTTAATTTTAAAATTTTAAAGCTATCTTAAGCTATCTTGGTTAAGAAAAAGGGATAGATGGATTCACATGGTGCCAAAATGGGAGTTAAACTTCTATTATGTTTAAATGATATTAATTGATCACAAAATGGAAAGCGAGCTCATTTAGGATGGAGGCAAATTGGTGAAGTTTTAGCTTTCAATAAAGTGTTGAAGATTTTTAGCTCTAGTTGTAGGTGTTGCTACTATAGGTCACTGTTTTTGTCAACTATAGACTTGTATGTCTAATATCTTGATTGTATTTCAGCCCATGTTGTTGTAGTAAGAGGTCTCACGACCCTTTTAGTTTTTATTTGCAAGTTTTTGTACTTGTTTTTATTGAAGATAATAATAAATGTTGCATGTTTCTCTATCTTATGCTTGTTGAAGTTTTTGTTGATTATGTGTGATTGTATTTAAGGGGGGTACCCTTCATTAAAATTCCTTAGGATATTTGGTGATTTTGAATTAGTTTTTCCTCAAATAAAACATGTTTACAATGTAAAAAAGCAATGTATTAAGCAATTCAAAGTTTTTATGTACAATATAGTAGGAATGCTTGATGATTTTGGTATAAAATGGGTAGAAAGTTTAGAAAATAGTATAATCAACAATCTTTCTATGTAAAATTCCCATTTTGAGGAGGGATTGAATTCACTCATGTGTACTTATAGAATTGATGTAATTACTAGGCCTATAATCCTTAACAATATTTATAATTGGTAATTTTTCCAAGATAGTGACTAGATTTTTAGATTCTTCAATTATGTTGTAGAATATAATGACCAAGTGATTGAGTGGAAGGAAACCATGGAAAGGGAAAATGGAAAATAAATATTATTCAAGATTGACATCATTTAACCTAAGATAGACACAATCTTGAGAGGAATGGTTGACCTAGAGAGATTATTTGTTGGGGATGATAGGTTCAAGTTAAGAAATAAACTAGTGATAAAACTTGATGTAGAGGAAGTAAATCTAGGAACTTGATTTACACCAAGAACAATATATATAAAGAAGAGGATTAAACTTATAGAAAATATCATTTAAATTGTACTATTGAGAAAATATAAAATGTGATTTACATATTCATATGATGAATTGAAGGCCTGTAGGAAAGATTTATTATTATAAAGGAGGAAATTAAATTAATTTTTTTTATTGAAGAGAAAATATATTTTTAAAATTAATTACAAAATAAAAAGTAGGGTAATGAAAGGAACTTGGTGCTTGTTATCCCCTGAAGTTGCACCCTGTTGAACTTGATGTCCAACGCCTCAGTGTAACATTGGAAGACCTCCAAAGATGTGGGTTTCTTGTAAGCATAGGTCAACCTCCGGAGAAGGCCAGCTTCCTTTGGTGTCACCTAAAACTACTAAACTTTTTTGAAGGGAAAGGGAGAGGGATAATGCAAAAAAATGAAAATTAAACTCAAAGGTGATGCACCGAAATGATAGGGACAATGAGATACTTGAGCTACACTTGAATACTAGTGACAGCCATGGGACTGCACAACAAGATCTTGTAGATCACACATTCAAACAGGTTTGACATGCACATACCTTCAAGAAGGAAAGGAAAATTTTCACAAACTAGAAGATCATGTGCATGATTAAGTAAACACAGTTTGTAACCTACATGATACTATTTCTGCAAAGAAAGGCACGACATGAAACAAAAGCTATAAGGAAAGAGAAAATTTCACTAAGTAGCCCAATGAATCACTTAAAAGAATGCACTATTCTTGAAAAGAATCAGAAGGTAGAATGATGGACCATCAATGGTAACCAAGGTAGATTTTGTATATTATGTTCCAAATTGCTAGTCTAAGAGAGGACTGTAAAAGGGTCACAGACTTCAGAAGAGCATACATCAGAACTATTTACAAAAAGGAAAAAAATGCCTTATATACATCAGTGTGTCGGCCCCTTAGGGCTTACAAAAAATATCAGGCTTAGAAAGATCTCCCATAGATCTTTTGATTGAAATAAATGCTGCACCCCTGCGTGTCCTTGTTGTGTGTGTCGGTGAAGAGCTACTGCCTAGAGAAACTCCTTAGATCTTTTAGCAACAACCACCACATTCATTATGTTGCTCATGTCCACCTTTGAATCTCTCTGCAGTTGAGTTGCTTTGAATGCTCCTGAGCTCATGTTGCTTTTCCTTCTATTAATCACCTTCACCTAGCACCTGGTTCTACTACCACGGCTTGCTTTGGATTTCTCTGATTGGTTGAGCCTACTCCTGTAGGCAGTCAAAACTCCTGAAAAAGAATCGCATCTCGACGAGACACTAAAAGTGTCTCACCAATGCGATTATACCCTGTGAAACTATTGACACAATATGGAACTGTCACTAAGAGCTCTTAGCGAGCCTAAAAGATCATACTGATATCACCTCCGTGGTCGTCAAGATAATCGTTATCAGAGAGACCTCTTACCAAGCTCCCTTTTTAGTCAGCAAGACTCTACCGAGTCGGCAAGATGTTTTACCGAAGGCAAAATGTTACCCTGAGGCCCTTCATCTTCTGTTGGTGAGACACCTTGATGTCACCCCGAACACATTTCACTCCACCGACTCTTCATTTCTTTTGGAAAGACTCTGCTAGTCAGGAAGACTTCATAGTGAACTCCTCTTGTCTGCCCAAGCTCTCCTTTTTGTTGCTGAGACACCCTCCATTCACCGAGACCTCTTTGTCTTTCGCTGTGACTCTCATTAGTTAGGAAGACATCTCCCCAAACTCCTTTATCTTCGGCAAGACCATTGACCTTCGACAAGACCATCGACCTTCGACAAGACCTTGCACCGAGCTTCAAATCTTTTGGTGAGCCCATCTTGTTATCGGAAAGACCCTTTGGTATCGGCGAGACATCTCGCTGATCTTCATTCCTTATACCAAAGCCACGCCCCTTTGGTGAGACTTTAGTTGGTCGCTAGGACCTTTTGGAAAATGCTTTGCCTTTCTGTGAGTTCCTTTTCTTTTCGGGGAGACAACCTTACTTCGGCAAGACCTCTTGCCGAAGTCCTTTTCTCAGTGAGGCCCTTTTGTTGTCAGGGAGACTCCCGCCAAAGGAAAACATATCAAGGCCCTTTACTCAGTCGGTGAGACTAAATACATCTCTTGCCGAAACCTTATTGTTGGTCCGGAAGACTTCACTGGTCGCCGAGACTCACGTCGAACTCTTCATTCTCCCCGAGCTTCAAATCTTTTGTTTCGCTGAGACTTTCTGGGTCATTGAGACCTCTTTGTCTTTCATCGTGACTCTCACTGGTCAGGAAGACATCTCGCTGAACCCCTTTATCTTTGGTGAGACCACCGGCCTTTGGCAAGACCTTATGCCGATAGCGAAACCCCTGCTAATCGGCAAGACTCTATATGATCACCAAGACCTCTTGCCGAAAGCAAACCGTTTTCCTGAGATCAACTTTGTGGGGTACTGTCGGTGAGACATCCACATCAGAGAGACACACAAGACTTATGGCAACCCAAATGTCTTGGCGACTGGTATTTTAGACAAATGGAATGCATTACTAGTTGGCAAGACACCAGAGAGGTCTTGCCAACTTTCTTCTTTGATGGATTTTATGCCAAAACTGACTGAGGCATACTTTCAAATGAGCTCCTTATGACCTAGCATTAGATGCATGATTTAATCCTGCACAAAAATCCCCCATCTGGCCTTTTGAACATATGAAACACAAATTTTCCTTGCCTGATTAAGCCTGTAGGTGAAAATTGGGTAACATTTCTGGTGATCTTTGTTGGATGTTTGCCTGCTAAACATGAAGACCAGTAGCCTAGGCCTATCCATTGGGCATGGAGTCATTGGGAAAATTTAGGAACAGACTTGGAACGACTTTGTACATTGTAACTTGAGACATAGATCACCTAGAAATTTATTGAAAATAAGAAAAACTGCAGAAGGGAAACTATTTAACTGTGTTGAAAACAACACTTAGGGAATATAAACTGCATCTAAACCTACCCTACACTAACCAATAAGAAATTGGTCAAACAAACCCATTGAAAGGTTGGGTAAAATATCTACCCTTTCTAAAAAATTTACAATGTTTGCCATGCTGGAGAACAATGAAAGAGAAATGAAGCATGCATGACAATTCAATAGATGGCTGCAAGATCTTTGGCAGAACATATTTAAGCTTACTAACCTTTTCGTATGGAATGTAAACATTCAAATTTTGAGGTTGAAAGGTGACTTGAGTGCACTCCTCCTGAGCAGTACCCTCATGCTTGGGTGTAAGCAAGGTATCAATATCTTTGTTGGTCTCCATTTTGGCTAGATGCCTGATAGGGTAGCCTTTAGTAAGGGAAAAGCTTGCACTTTCCTTGTTCATCTTTTGCTCATGAACTACCATCTGAACACCTATTTCTTCAACAAAGAACAAAGAGATAGCTTCCTCCATCACATCTTCAATCAATTCAGCAACCTCAGGCCCTTTTATAGACCAGAATGGAAGCTGCTCATAATTCTCATCATCACTGGAAGAGTTACATTCTGATTCAGGCTTGTCTTTTTCAATGCAAGAAGACAACAATTCAAGTGGTGATGAAGTCTTAGGTCCCTCTGTACAATGAAATGGAAGTTCGTCCAACCAGTTATAACCTTGCAAATCAGGCTCATTAGGCTCCTCCTGATATTTTAGCATTTGTTCAAGTTCACGAACCTGTTGTCCTAGTTCATCATGACTATCAACTACTTTTGAGTCTTCACAAGGATCAAAGTTAGCTTCCTCCTCCAAAAACTCAACAGTAGCTTTTCCACCCCAACATGTTAAAAAACATCAAAGTTCCCACCTTGGAGGATAATATCAGGTTCAATCTAAGGCTGTTCTTCCTAAATTGAGGCCCTATTGTCTTGCTTATTATCGTCAACAAGCAACCCACCCATGCTTTCTTGTTGTTCAATCATTTGCTGTTGTTGTCTTCTATATTCCTCCATAGCTAGATGTAACAGATTTGGGATTCTATCCTCCCCCATAATGACTGAACCCACCTGATCATTGGGCTGCTCTTGAGGGATGATGGACTAAGTTTCCTCAACTGCAGGCTTTTGCACTAGATGATAACTCCTAAAATTTGGAATTTCAAACTTAGGGAGCTTAATTGAAGAATTAGAAGACTTACTTTGTTGATCTTGCTGATTGGATAGAACAGTCAAGGATTCTTTGGAACAAGTGTCCTCTTGCTGCTCAATCCTTTGTTGCTACAATTGATAACACTTAATGGCTAAATGCAAAGGATTCACATTCTTAATCTTCTCCCAAAAGATTAAATCATCTTGATCAATAAGTTTCTCCTCCTTTGCTTTCTTTTCGATAGAAGTTTCATTCTGTTCAAAGCCTGGAACATTGAATCTCGTGTAGTGAAGTCCTTCCTCAAAGAAAGGATTTGAAAAGGAAGTAGCTAATTGGGGCATTTGAGAAAGTTGTTCTTCAGGAGAGTTAGACTGAATTTTCTGAAATTCTTGTACTAAATGGGATCCTCTTTATGTCTCAACTTCCTGCTGATGAATATAAGCTTGATAAGAAAGCTCCTCCTGCTGCCTATTATACTCATTTTCCCTTTCTATGTCTAACATCCGCCTTTGAAATTGCAACAAAATCTCCTTGATGCTACCCAACTCGGTATTCACATTGTTAGAATTTTGGGACTGACTCAGGAGGCTACAAGGCTGGCTCAAAGTGGAATTAATATGCTACAAGGGGAATTGAGCAGGGGTGGGAGGGTGGAAAGCATGATGAAAATATTGGTAATCTGCTGATATCGGGTCATTTGACACAAAAACAACAGGTTGTTCTGCATAGTATGGCTGATGGGAGGACACATACACATGACTCTCATGGAATGGAGGTGAAAAATCATTATATTACTGATAACTAGACATTGCAAAGATAAGACGAGGAATAACAAGCCTAAAGATCAAACCTTATTAATTGTAGACACCTGGGCTATGTTAGGGTTAGAGATGGCAGATATCTAACAATTAAATACAAATTTAATTAATAGACAGAGAAACTAAAACACAAATAGAATAAATCATAACACAGATAATGTAACGTGGTTCACCCAATCCGGGCTACATCCACCAAACCACAACCATCCAAGACTTTTATTATCCAGTGTAAAACCTATTACAATCTTGCGAATAATCACATTTTTCATCATACTAAAATACCCATCCGAACCCCTTTTATCAAGCTTAGAAGCTTCCAAATTTTTTGGTTCTAGAAAATCAAAATTTTCCTTTTTCATTGATTTTT
>VDFB02364082.1:0-40016 GCA_007258455.2 Sequoia sempervirens | reverse complement strand
AAAGGTTTAATGTGTAGAATGCAAAAGTAGTTATTACACCTTTTCCTAGTCATTTTAAGTTCACTAAGGAGATGTGTCCAAAGACACAAGAGGGGGAAGAAAAATTGTCTAAGATACCATATGCATCAGTAGTTGGTAGCTTAATGTATGAAATAGTATGCACAAGGCTAGATATTGCACATGTAGTGGAAGTCATAAGCAGATATATGAGAAATTTGGGAGTGGAACATTGGAATGTGGTAAAATGGATTCTCCAATAAATAAGAGGTACTACTTCAAAGAAACTATGTTTGGAGGAAAAAATTCTACTCTAAAAGGATATGTTGACTCTAATCTAGTGGGTCATATTCATGGTAGGAGGATTACTACAAGGTATTTTTTTACTATAGGAGGTATTGCATTCAGTTGGATTTCAAGACTGCAAAAGGTTGTTCCACTTTCAACCACTAAATTTGAGTATATTGCTACTACGGAAGCTAGCAAGGAGATGATTTGGTTATAACATTTTTTGGAGGAATTGGGACAACACTAAGAAGATAGACCTTTTTACACAAATAGCTAGAGTGCCATTCATCTTGCTAATAATTCAACTCTGCATTCAAAAACTAAGCACATACAACTCAATTACCACTTCATCCGGTCAGTTTTGGAGGATGGAAAGTTGAAGCTAGAGAAAATTAAAACAAGTGAGAATCTTGTAGATATTTTCACAAAGGAAGTTACATGGGAGAAGTTGATTTCCTCATCAGTTTTGGTTGGCCTTCATGACTAATAATGGTGGATATAAGAAGCTAGCCAAACCTATAATCCAGTGCAATGATTTCATCCAGGATCAGTCTCCAAGTGGGAGATTGTTTGGTGTGGAGCTTGATTAGTCTCCAAGTGGGATGTTGTTGGTATGTGGTGACTGATCATGAAAATACTATACACTTGTAACAAGAAATGGGGCTTGGGGCATCACCTCAAAAAAAATCATTAAAACGTCAAGGTTTTCTTGCTGACACAACAAGGTTTTTTCCCTTTGACACGTCAATATTTTTTCCCATTAACATGTCAAATGAAAAATAACTTTGTAAAAAAACACTAATTCTAGAAGCTTCCAAGAAGATTATTATAAGTGGCTAGGATGTATGTTGCAGTATGTGGTTTGCGAGATTGTAATTTGGTTTGCACTAGATAATAAAATTATTTGGGTGGCTGAGTTTTTGTGGATGTAGCCCATATTGGGTGAACCACATTAAATTTTGTGTTGATCTCTTTTTTGTTATTCTTCATTTTTATTTATAGGTTATTTAATTTGCATATAATTATTAATTTTTATTTCTCCAAATTTCCTAAATGCTAACACCTTGATGGTGTTGTTGTCCTCTATTAGAATGTTTTCCTCTTCCTCTACCTCTTCCTTGCTGATTTTTTTTCTAAGATTCTCCTCTACTTTAATGGAAAATTGATAGGATTCCCCAAGAGTCTTGGGGGGAAAGAGACTCAATTCATCTTGAAAATTATATCTCAATCAATTAAGGTACCTAGCTACCTTCTCCATATCTTCTTCACTATGCCTTCATCAAATCATAAGTTTGTAGAACTTTGTTATATATTGTGGCATCGAAAATTGGACACTCTTGAGAAAAGAGACAATTTCACGCTTAATTTAGACCTAATTTTGAGTATCCCTGCATTATTTAATCTTCAAAATAGCATTTATAAGCCCCTAAGACCCATTATTTTTTATCTAGAGGCCCATTTCACTTAAAAAATCACTTAAATCCTAACAAACAACACTCAATTTATTCATATGCCAAAAACCCACCTTCAAAAACCACTAGTGGAACCCATTCGCTACCTTGGACAAATGAGTACCCTCTGGTGGGACCCATTCACCAAGGGTGGAGAATGAGTCCCTTTTGAGGGAAATTTCAATTTTGAGTGAGAATTTAATCAATTCAACTTAATTTTTCAATGGACGTCGGCCTCTTAGGTTTAAATAACAGAAAAATTAGGTGTTGATGCCTATAAATACAAATTTTAGGTCATTTTTCACATCTCTTACTCATTTTTACAAAGTAATTTCAAAATTCAAGTATTATGAGTCTTTCACAATAAGTTTTATTTGCATTTTCTACAACAAAGTTGAAGCTTTACTGCAGCAAACCAAGGGTTTTTGCATGTCTTCAAGCTCACTTCTCACCCAATATATATCATTGCAAAGAGTTGATGATGTATGCCTATGTTGAATCATGGAGAAATCTAGGTTAACGAGATGGAAATAGCCATCAAATCACACCTAAAGACTTGTTTTCAAAGTGATTCCATCTTCCATATTCTCTCTATCTTCATATTTAAGGTTTGCATTACTTTTGCATGATATTTAAATTCATTTTATATGTTGTAGGGTTTCTAGGTTTGAATTCTTACATCATTCAAATCATATTTGCACATCTTATTCTAACACAATAGAATAAGGTTTTGTCATACTTCATATTTTCCTAGTCTTTGACACAATTAAGGCTAGAGTTTTATGCATATTTTTATCCATTAAAGGTTTGATTACCCAATTAGGGGTTTGACCAAGGAAAACCCCCCATTAGAAAATAAATTTTAAGTCATTTTGTAGGTATATTCTGAGATCCAATCCAAATTCCCATCAAGAAGTGTTGTATAGGTGACAAGGTGTAGGTCTGAGATCTAAAATTGCAAAAAAATGGAAAAGGACTGATTCGCCATAGATGGTGAATGAGTCCCATTTGAGGTGGATGATAGAGTTAACTGCAGATTCTAGTACCCAGTGAGAAAAAACTAGTTTTTGGGCAGAAAACCCTGACTTGGGACTGATTCGCCCAGGGTGGCGAATGAGTCCCAATCAACCTAAAAGTCAAAATTTTCAAATTTCCAGAGTGCCTTTCAATATTCATCAATCTTACAAGTTCACACATTTTGAATTACAACTTTTTTTTAGTCCTTTTTTCATTTGTGTGCATATTTTTAAGTCTTTTGCAAATGTCACTATGTTTTCAAACATTACATATTTCATTAGTTTTGTATTAATAATCAACAAATTTCATCACTTAGTTGCATTTAGATAATTTTATTTAGTTTTAATTCTATTATACATTCCTTTATTTGAGTGAACCACCTCAATTTTAGTGTTCTATCTCTCTCCTTTTAGGTGAAAAACCCTAAGAGTGCAAGAGAAGTCTATAGAACCACAAAATTGATTGTTCATTTTGGTGAACTTGCATATTGAACATTATCTTTTTGATTTACATTTGAATTTGCATCCTAGGACTCAATAGCATTGTATTTTGCATTGTTCTTGCATCCTAGGACTTCTTCAAATTGCAATAGTGAAACTATCATTTAGAGGTCATTATTGCATTTCCTTTCATCACATCATTCTAAAATTTTGTATTTTCATTCTTTATCTGCATTGTAGAGACCTAAAAACATAAAGAAAACTCACAAAAATTAGAAAAAACTTAAAAACATCTCTCTTGGGACTCATTCGCCACCTTAGGCGAATCAATCCCATTGCACTTTTTGCATTAGTATTTTCAAAATTAGGTTTCCTACTTTGCACTTTTCTGTTTTCTGCAATTTCTTTTATGTTTTAGTTCAATTACTTTTTGTTATATCTAAATCATTTTGCATAAGCATAATTTCCTTTCATGGAATTTATGGATAGCCTTATATTTTTGCATGTTTCCTTTTTAGCATTAGTTCCTAGTTCTTTTAAATTAGATTTTTCAATACATAAAAAAAGATAGAAAAATCAAACCAACCTTTCAAACAAATGATTCAATTTAGAAATAACATCTCATCCAAGCCTCTTATTAGTGATGATGTAGACAAGTTAGATGAAGTTCTTCAAGACTTTATCTCACTCACTTCATCCTCTAAATCTTGCCATGAGAAACCTCAACCAATTGACGATAACCTACCCCTCAAACCTTTTAGTAGTGATGACCTTGACTTGGTAGATGAATCCCTTCAGGACTTCATCTCATCTATGTCATCCACTAAGATTTTTTATGACCAACCTACAACAAAGCACATTAATGTATCTAAATTTTTCCATGAGCAACCTATAACAATTAATGATAACTTACCCCTCAAACCTTTTAGTCGTAATGACCTAGAAATGTTAGATGAAGACCTTCAAGAATTTGTCTCATCTAAGTCATCCATTAAGGTTTGTTGTGAACAATTTAAAACTAAGGAAGTTAATGTGATTCAACCTCAACTCATTCTTTACCCACCCTCACATAAACTACGTCCTTCTAATAAACCTAAGTTCACTCTTTACCCACCTAAAATTGATTTGTTGCAGCAATCTAGTAATATTATTGTTTCTCATACATATAATACCTAAAAAAATCTGCAACCAACCCCACCTTCTTTACCTTTACCTAATCCAATTAGTGCTCCTAGCTTTCCCTCACACACAAAGGAGTATGATCTTGTTGAACAACTCAAGAATACTCCTGCAAAGATTTCCCTTTGGTATTTACTTCAGAATTCACCAAATTACCACACTATTTTTCAAACAGCCTTACAACACATTGTGGTTCCTCCTGGTACAACTCCAAATGATGTGGAAACTTTAATACATGGAATGAATAAAGTTAATCTAGACATTACTTTCCATCAACATGAGCTCCCTCCTTTAGAGTTTTGAAAACAAAATGAATCCTTTACGATAATTTCTCAATTCAATCGAATAGGTATCAAAAGAACCCTCATTGATAATGGTTTTGCTCTTAATGTGTGTAGTGTGAATCTCCTTGATAGATTGCATGTTGACAAGTTACAAATAAAACCTGATTCTTTATCCATTTGAGGATTTCACAATAGAACAAAGCAACCACTTGGTGTAATCACTTTTCCCATTACAATTCAGGTGGATACTATACAAACTCCTATTCATGTCATGCCTTATGATCTTTCATATAATCTTCTTTTAGGAAGACCATGGATTCATGAGATGAATGTAGTTCCTACAAACCTTCATCACATAATGAAATATGTCTATAACAACAACATTTATCAAGTTGAAATAGATCTTGATCCTAAAATTTTCTTACACCTTGAAAAAGGAACCACAAGTCCTTTGAATACATTAATTCCAACATCTAATATAGAACCTCTTGAAATTGAACAACAAGATGAGGAATCAGTCTCCAAACTATTTGGTGATGATTGGGGATCCTTAGAACTCACACCTTAATTTATGGGAAAATATATAATCACACAAAAGAAGGATGAGAAACAAGAACAACCAACTGTCATGTCAACTCATAATTTAGAAAAATCTTCTCAAACATCTATCTCCTCTACTTTGGAAGAAACTACAACATACACAAATTTTTTTGATGAGATAGATTATCAACCTTTTCCTAATCTAAAAGAAATGGAAATACTTTATGGAAAAGGTTATGAACTTGTGAAACAATTGTGATATACCAAAAAAGGATATGGAAAGCATGAACAAGGTATTCATGTCCCTATAGAACATAATACACAAGAGACAAAAAATGGATTGGGATATTCTTTTTCTAAAATGAAAAAAGCTACTCAATGACCATCTTTGAATATCAACACTATTACATGTCAACCAAAACACAAACTCACAATCAAACATCCTGAATTGCTTGATATTAACTTATCACCATCATGGTAGTATGTTGACAATGGTGAAACACTGAAACAAATGTTAGGAGTTTATGATAACACATCCTCTACTACTCCCATGAAATGGGTGACTTGTGCTATGATAATTACCAAGCAAAAAGATAGTGATATCCCTGAAGAACCATATGATCCTAAAGTTCCTACATCTAATGCACTCCCCTTAGGAGATACAATTGATGTTCCAATGGACAAAGATGATAAATAAAAAGTTATTATGATTGGGAAGTGCCATGATGATGAAGAACAAGAGGAAACTACAACTTTACTTCATGATTTTCCTAAATTTTTTGCTTGGAAATACTCTGATATGCTAGGAATTGACCTAAAAATTATGACACAAAACATTGTTTTCACTGAAAATGCTAAACCTATTTTCCAAAAGATAAAAAAAATTTACCCTAACATAGCCTTGCATGTTAAAGTAGATCTTGAAAAACTCCTTGATGCAGGCTTCATTCGGCCTATTGATAATTCTCCTTGGATCTCAAACATTGTCGTAGTTGCTAAATCCAATAATTGTATTAGGGTATGTACATATTTTTGTGATTTGAATAAAGCGTCTTTAAAAGATGACTTTATGATTCCTAATATTGACATGATTGTGGATTAAATTGCTAGACATAATTTTTTGTCATTCATGGATGGATTTTATTGTTATAATCAAATCCATATCAACCCTCAAGATCAATACAAAACTGCAGTTACAATTGTTTGGGGAACGTTTTGTTGGGTTGTGATGCCCTTCGGTTTAAAGAATTCTGACACAACTTATCAACGAGAAATGACCTTGATATTTTGTGATTACATACATAAAATATTGGAAGATTATTTGATAATATCCTTGTTAAATCCTTAACAAGACAAGACAATGTAAATGTTCTTCAAAAAATCTTTTAACGAATATGTAAATATAACATACGACTAAATCCAAAAAGTGTCTTTGGCATAGATAGTAGAATTTTTTTTGGGTTTGTCATATCTAACAGAGGCATAGAGGTGGACACAAAGAAAATTGATGCCATTATTAACATGCCACCTTATAAAAACATTTCTCAATTGCACACATTACAAGGCCAAATTCAAGCTATCTATCGTTTCATAGCATCTTTAGCTGATCACACGTTACCCTTCACACATCTCCTCAAAAAGGATGTGCACTTTTATTGGAATGAGGATTATAAACATTCTTTTGAGAGTTTAAAGGAATACCTTGCAACTCCACCTATTTTACAACCCACCATGCCAAATAAATTAGTTATCCTATACATAGCCGCATCAGCCAATGCTCACGTAGCATTGTTGGCTCAACAAGATGATCATGGAAAAGAAAATCATGTTTATTACATTATTTGAACTTTAATTGATTATGAAACTCGATATTCACCAATTGAAAAATAATGAGCTTAGCTCTTGTATTCACTACTAGTAAATTGCAACATTATTTACTAAATGCCAAAATACAAGTAATAACAAAATTTGATCCCCTTAAGCATATTTTTAACAAAACCAACCTATCTGGATGCTTAGCTAAGTGGGTGATGTTGTTAACTAAGTTTGAACTTAAGTTTGTTTCCCAAATATAAATCAAAGGACAAGCCTTAACCGATCATTTAGCCAATTCCCCCTCTCCTCTCGCTTTACCTAATCATGACTCCTTTCTTGATGATAGTGTCTTGATCGCAAATGTTAAAACATGGGAGTTATATTTTGATGGATCCAAGTGTCAAATAGGTTCTAGTTCTAGAGTGGTATTAATTCCACCCGATGGAAATCCTATTACCTTGTCCTATCGATTAAATTTCCTATGTACAAATAACGCAACATAGTATGAGGCATTAATTATAGGATTGTGGGCTGCTTTAACCATGGGTGCTAAGGATATCAAGATATTTGGTGATTCACAATTAGTCATCAAATAAATCAATGGGACACTTTCCAAAAAAAGGGGACACTTTGCGAAAAAAAAATCCAAGACCCTAAATTAACCTATCCTTGCATTAAAAATCATTAAATCATTGCAAAATCACTAAGCGAAAGCTACAGAATCGACTCACCTCATGGTACAGCTCGTCGCGCACCACTTGCTCTCAAAGCTCATTCAGTTGCAAATGTGTGTAGTCTTGTCTACTCGGCATCTTCTCATCTCATTCGTCACTCTCAAGCTACAAGAAGGTAAAATGCAATAGTAAGTGACAAGTTACACTCCTTTACCTCTTTTCACCTATACAATAAAATAGGGATATTTTCTTTTAAGAGTTCAATAAATTACCTTTTCTTCAAAACAACATAACGAGAGCTAGGGACCTCCATTTTTTATGTAGTTTGATGTGTTGGAATCATGATTCCACACCCGACATAACCAATCATCTATTGTTGCATGACATGGTACTTGGAAATTCCCTATGATATGATGTTATTTATTCAACGTGGCTAGATTTCTACCTTGATTCCACCTTCGTAAAGCAAGTGGAATCAGGGGGGCATACATCTACCCTTGAATTGGATTCCTAGGCATTAGATAAAATGATTTTTGGATAATTAACAAATTTATGTTGCAAGATGTGGTTCCTAATGTTGTGGCTTTGTAGATAACTACACTGGGGGCTTCATTCTCCCATCTTTTGAATGAGTATCCTTTTATGCAATAAAGTGTACTATTTAGAGTCCTTTAGCTTACATATGCACAAAGTCATATGGGCGCTAAACTGGGGGCTAAATGTGGCGTAGAAAATTGGAAACTCTTGAGAAAAGAGACATTTTCACACTTAATTTAGACCTGCTTTTGAGTATCCTTGCATTATTCAGTCTTCAAAACAACATTTAATAGGCCCCTAAGACCCATTATTTTTTATCTAGAGGCTTGTTTCACTTAAAAAAATCACTTAAATCTCGAAAAATAACACTCAATTCATTCATATCCAAAAACCCATCTTCAAAAACCACTAGTGGGACCCATTCGCCACCTTGGTCAAATGAGTCCCCTCTGGTGGAACCCATTCGCCAAGGGTGGAAAATGAGTTCCTTTTGAGGTAAATCTCAATTTCGAGCGGGAATTTAATCAATTCAACTTAAATTTTTGGTGGATGTCAGCCTCTTAGCTCTAAATAATGGGAAAATTAGGTGTTGATGCCTATAAATACACATGTTAGGTCATTCTTCACATCTCTTACTCATTTTTGCAAAGCAATTTCAAAAGTCAAGTATTAGGAGTCTTTCACAATAAGGTTTATTTGCATTTTCTACAACAAATTTGAAGCTTTAGGGTAGCAAACCAAGGGTTTTTGCAGGTTTTCAAGTTCACTTCTCATCCAAGATCCAACATTGTAAAGAGTTGATGATGGATGCCTATGGTGAATCATGGAGAAATCTAGGTTTCAAGAAGATGCAACTAGTCATCAAATCACACCTAAAGACTTGTTTTCAAAGTGATTCCATCTTCCATCTTCTCTCTATCTTTAGATTTAAGGTTTTCATTACTTTTTCATGATATTTAAATTCACTTGATATGTTGTAGGGTTTCTAGGTTTGAAGTCTTGCATCATTCAAATCATATTTTCACATCTTATTATAACACAATAGAATAAGGTTTTGTCATACTTCAGATTTTCCTAGTCTTTGACACACTTAAGGCTAGATTTTTATGCAAATTGTTATCCATTCAAGGTTTTATTACCCAATTAGGGGTTTGACCAAGGAAAATCCCCCATTAGAAAACAAATTTTAAGCTATTTTGTAGGTATTTTTTGAGATCTCGATCTGGATTCCCCATCAAGAAGTGTTGTACAGGAGACAAGGTGCAGGTCTGAGATCTAAAATTGTAGAAATTTGGAAAAGGAATGATTCACCATGGATGGAAAATGAGTCCCATTTGAGGTGGCTGACAGATTTAATTGTAGATTCTAGCACCTAGTGAGCAAAAACCAATTTCTGGGCAGAAAATCCTAACATGGGACTGATTCGCCCAAGGTGGCAAATGAGTCCCATTCAACCTAAAATTCAAAATTTTCATATTTCTAGAGTTCCTTTCAATCTTCATCAGTCTTACAGGTGCACACATTCTAAATTACAACTTCTTGTTTAGTCCTTTTTGCATTTGTGTACATATTTTTAAGTCTATTATAAACGTCATTGTGTTTTCAAACATTGCATATTTAATTAGTTTTGTATTAATAATCACTCAATTTCATCACTTAGTTGCATTTAGATCATTGAATTTAGTCTTAATTCTATTATAGATTCCTTTATTTGAGTGAAGCAACTCAATTTTAGTGTTCTATCTCTCTCCTTTTAGGCGAAAAACCCTAAGAGTGCAAGAGAAGTCCATATAAAACCACAAAATTTATGGTTCATATATTCTTTCACACTCATCTCTTTTTTCTCGAGATTTTGTAACCTTTTAAATAGGTCAATTTCGTAGTCTCCAAGAAGGAATTTTTCTTTCAATTTGGAAACCCTTTTGTCCCAAGAGGTTATCTGCTCCTTATTTTTCTTTCTTCTTTCCAACTAAACATAATCCCACCACATAGTAGTGTGGCCTTTGATTCTTGTATAGGAAAACTAGACTCATTTCTCCTCTTCCACTTCTTTGTATTTAAAATAATTATCAATCTCATTGTTCCAATCAATGAGTTCTTCTCCATTGAGGTTTCTTGAGTAGGTGGGAACCTCTATCTTGGGCTTCGCTCCAATCCTCATGGCTACTCTTAGTAATTTTACTTTGCAACCCCATTAGGTTCATCTTCTCCATGAACCACCTCTTCTCTAGCTAGTTTCTCATCTTCTCCATTTTCACTTATATCTCTAGTAGGGTGTTTCCACAATAGTGTGTCTCACTTTTGGGACATGCTAATTTTTTCCTGAAATCATTGTTTTTAGAAAAACTAAATATTTAAGTCTTGAGGGGATCCATCTAAAGGGTTTTAATTGAAGAGGGATAGATAAGACCCCCTTAGATAAAACCCCATTGGATAGAACCCCTCTAGTATTAAATCATACCCACAATGGTGTCTTCTTCACACTTATCAAAATGCTAGCAAAAAACCACTTTTTCTTTACCTTTTGAGGGATTAAATAACATCATTTAAAAATTATACTTTGTAATATTGTAGCCCTTGAAATGAGCTTCCCAACAAGTATATTTTTTATATATTTTCATTGTATCAATATTTAATTTTCAATTTTTACTAAACAAAGTTTTTTCTCTGAACATCAAGCTCTTTGTTGTGTAGAGGTGTTAAAATAGTAAACCATTGTTAAAAAGAAAAAGAAAAAATACCCATTCCCTAGGTATTTATGTCCTTGTTTAACCCAAAAAAAGAAAAGGGTTTTGAAATATACACAACAAGTTGGGTTGTATGACACACACATATGTCCAAATTATAGTTTTAAAGTGACTTTAAAAATTAATCTAAAAAAAATGCAACAGAAACTATGAAAAAATATCCTTTCCCTAGATATTGATGTTGAGAATCTATATTTCAAAAATTGGAATTTAATCCTTTATAGAAAAATTTATATTGTACAACACAAATGTTACTTTCTAAAAATGTTGTTTTCTGTTGAAAACCAGTTATTAAAAGAGATGTTGAAAGATTCATGATTATTTAAAAAAAATGAAAAAAAAAATATTTAGAATCTACACACAAATTTCCACAAATCACTAGTTCACATCATCTTCAAATTCTTAACTGGTTAGCTCCTATAGGTCTCAAAAGATGAAGATTCAGTTAAAAATATTGATGTAAATGTCCATCTTGGGCAAAAACTGAGACACACTATTATGATTTAACCTAGCAATTAATCCTCTTCTTTTTTCCTACTCCATGACATCCATTCTTTTTGTAAGGTTCTGCAACAACTCAAGAATCCCTTCATTTATGCCCCTTCTAATACATCCTTTGGCACCTCCTCTTGGCATTCTTCTTAGCGACATCTTTCCCAATCTTACCCTACCCAATCTCTAGCTACTTTGATACCAAAAATGATGGTTGTGATTAAAAACCAAAAGTCAAAAATATCTTTGAATTAGTATATTTCAAGTTGAAAAACCATGAACCTATTGGTATACCAATCTGGGAATGCAAAACAAGGACTTATACAAAGCAATTTATTCAAGAATAGAGTCTTTATTCTGCCATACGCTAGGAAAATGGGAATCTTTAAAAATATTCCTTCATTGAAATCACACTATTTTGTTGCATATTGAACAACATTTAAATTTAAACACACTGATAAGTAAAGAATAGAAAAAACTCTTGGCAATGAAATATTAGAGCCTCCAGAACTTATGCAATATTACACAATAGAAGAATAAAGAATACCCAATAATTTACAATTTCATGCCTATTACCACATTTGGCTAGAAACAAAAAGACACACTACAAAACATTAATGATAATCTTCTTCTTCCAAACAAGAAGAGGTTTTTGTTTTTCTTTCTTTTCTTTGTTCATTGAACCCTCCAAAATACCTCCTTCGTGCCTCCTATAACTACCTCTCACTTCTGACACTTCTATCCCCAGATCCTCCTTTGATGCAATCTATTTTTTTTCCTTTTCCAACTACCAAATTCATAACTATTTTTACATTCCTTTTTTTTTCCTTATCTTCCTACTCCACATGGGTATGTGAATGCAAGTCTTTCTTAAAAAAATAAATTTTCTATATTAAAATTTACCCTCTATTCAACATTGAAGTGGAAAATTCTAGCAAAAAAGAAGAAGTTCAATGCACTAAAAACACCACACCCTCACAAACTCACAATTTCCAATCAAATTTTTTAAACCAAAACACAAAGGGAACAAAATGAAATAAAACCAAAAATCTAAGGTGTCGATGCTCATGTACATCAGACTCACTTGTGGAGGTAAGGCTAATTGATAGGCAATTGGATTTATCTTCTTTAGGATTTTAAATGGTCCCACATATTGAGGTACCACTTTTGAATATTTTGCAAATGTTATGGAGCTCTTGTGGGGTTTGACTCTCAAGAAGACTTTATCACCTATTGTGAATTCCCTCTATGTCATGTTTTTATCTGCATAACACTTTTATCTATTTGGTGCTTCCTTTAATCTCTATATTAATGCCTTAGTCTAATTTTCCATTTCTTTCAACATATCTATTACAATTATTACTTTATCCTCATGGTTGTCCCAACTTAATGGTGTTCAACATGTTCTACCATACAATGCTTCAAATGGAGCCATGCCTAAGGAATAATAAAATAGTAGTTAAAAGAAAATTCCACTAGTGAATAGATTCTTCTCATTTTGATTTTTGGTCCATGCAATACATGTAAAGAAGGTTTTCCACTATTTGATTTATTCTCTTTTTCATTAGTTTCAGGATGGTAGTTTGTACTAAAGTTTAATTGTGTTTCTAAAGCCTAACATCTCTATCTAATATTATTTTCTCTGGAACCCCATGTAACTTATAAATTTATTTCAATAAATGTTTGTCCAAATTTTGGGACATCATATATTAAATTTCTTACTATGAAGTGGGCCACCTTGGTGATTTTATCAATCACAAATATTATTGTATTATGCCTATAAGGTTTCAAAGGTAACCCTTGCACCAAATAAACACTAATGACTTGTCATTTATGATGTTTTATATTATGAGGGTACAATAATATTGTTGGGTGATAATGTTATGTATTTATCCTTTGACATTCCAAACATTTAGCCACAAAAATAACTATATCATATTTCATCCCTTTCCAAAAATATAGCTTCTTAAGACCTTAATAAATATTTTTTACCCCAATATTCCCTAAATGATGTTGAAAAAAAGGTGAAACTAAGTTGCAATATTAATTTATGTATGTGAATTCAAATCTGAAAATAATATTACCAAATCAGATTATATGTATGTGATTACACATTTATCACAATCAAAAAATTAGAAAAAAAAATATGACACTAAATATATAGGAAACTAACATCTCATGTCTCCAATATATAGAACTTGTAGGAGGAAAAACCACAATGGTAAACCAAAACAAGAGGTGTCGAAACCACTTGAGAAAAACCCATACCCCTTTCTTGGAAGATCAAGAGTCATGATAAAATATTAAATAAAATACAAAAGGATCAAACATGGGTTCCTAACTCATAGCATTTTCATTTTCTTCCATTTAGGATGTTCCAATGACTATTTTCTTCTAGATTGAAAGATAATGGGTACCTATTTCCTTCCAAACTTGGGCACCACACTCAAGACATTTCACATTCCCATTATGGACACCTAGGAGGGATATTTTTTCTTGTAGTGATGTGTAACCTCCACCAACATTAAATACCCTCTTAAAAATATAATTAGAATTGTAGTAACAGAAAAATTATCCCTTTTCCTTAATTAATTTGGGAATAATTAATATTAAGTTGATCCTAATATTGCCTTGATTTAGTGTTGAAATGTGTTTTTCATATTCAAATTAAGTTTAGAAACACTTTTAATAAAGTGGACTTAATGGTGCCTTATTTAGGGTGTTGTAAAGTGTATCTTTACACTTTCACACTAATCTAGGGCTTTCTTAAGTAATTGAGGTTAAATTGAGATTAATTGGCCCCTTAAATTCAAATCCAAGCCTAATTTATTGCATTTTCCAAGAGATAACTTAGCCTAACACTCTTAAATATATTACACAACACTTAATTTTACAAGGTATGAGTCCTAGGCTAGTGACCTAGGACCCATTCGCCACCTGGTGAAAGGGTCCTCATTAGGTCCTAGGACCCCCTTTTTACATGACAATTTCACTTCCCTCGAAGTGTGTCCTAGTTAAGTATGTTAGGACCCATTCTCCCTATGGTGAATGGTTCCTCACTGACTTAGGAAACCCCCTTGGAATATGTTTTTTGTGGTATTTTAATGATTTTAAATCCTAGATCCAATGCCACCTTGTGTTATTTGAATTTTAGGATTTAATCTTAAATTATGTATAAATATGAGGCTATTTCACCTTGTTACATCTAAGCAACTTTATGAACAAGTCCTAATAGAAACTTTATGACATCAAGAGTTCACAAGAGCATTCAAGAAGGAATTCAAGGGAATATTATTAAAGTTTATTGCAACAATCAAAGATCTATTTCATCATGTCAAAGTCATGCATGTTGTTGAGCTAATATGTTTATGTAGCATTGAAGATCTGATTCAAGAACTATTTCATATCAAAGTTCATGATCAAGATATGTAATCCTTAAAGCCACTTCATGCTAAATTTTAGATTTCCAATCCAAGGTTTCAATTAAGGTGTGGTGAGAAGTGACATTATTTTTTTCATTCAACATTCCTTTTATGCATTGTTTCAATTCAAGGTTTAATTACCAAAATGGGGTTTGAACAAGGAAAACCCCTATTCCCTAACAAAACAACATTTTTCTTCTCCTTTGATGCGCGATTGTAGGTTTTACACTGAAGATCAACTGGAGAGAGAAATTGGAAAAAGTTGTCAAAGTTGCAAAGTTGTCAAAGTTGTCATCTTTCTTGCAAGATCACAAAAAATATTCTTCAAAATTTATTTCCAACTTTTGGGAGTTGAACAATTGGGATATGGGAATGTAGACATTCAAGAAAAAGACCCAAAAATTGATTTTCCAGAACCCTAGGTAGTAGGGACCCATTTGCCACTAGCCTAATGAGTCCTCAGTGAGACCCAAAAAAGAACTTTTTCTATTATGTACACATCATTTTACCATCTTAAAACCTACCTTTTTACTTTTATATCAGTTAGATTTGATTTTTTATTTTCAATTACACATTCTAGCCCTCATAATTGAGTGAAACAAACAAGAAAAAATTAGGTTCATCCCTTTGATAATCCATTTGGGGTGAACCTGGCCTTGTACATAAAAATTATGAAAAATTGGAGTCCATTAAAACCCTAGATCTAGGATTTGCATTGCCTTAGTTTGTATTTCATCTAGAGTTGTCAAAATCGCATTAGTTTGCATTACATTTTAGGTGTAAACTTGCATTTTACATTCACTTTAAATCTGAAAATTAAACAAAAAATTGTATAATGTTAGACTAATTTTGCATAGTGTTTGCATATTAGTGTACTTCTCATCATTCATATTCAAAAATTTCATAAAATTTATATTTCAAAAAGTGTCACATAGTTCATCATTTGTCATTAGTTGCACTTGCATTTCAACATCAAATTCTGGAAAATTTTGCTATAGAAGTTACAGTTTGAAACCTGAAACAAAAAACACATCTAATCACTTGTAAATTGAGTTTTTCAAATTTAAAAAACCATGTACCAAGACCCATTCACCATAGGGTGAACGAGTCCCTATTAGGGATACCAAGGAAACAAGTTTTCATAGTTCTTAAGCTTCAAAATCAAATTCAGAGTTTCTCGGAAAAGCATACCAGGACCCATTCACCAATGGGCGAATGAGTCCTTGGAGGCCTACAAAAACCAAATTTTTGAGCTTTCTAGTGATTTTTTGTACTTCCTAGGCTTGTTGGTAACCTATAGTATCATTCTGGAAAGTTTCAGGAACTTTTGTTTTATGCATCTAGATCAAAATCATACATTTAGTGGTCATTTTTGAATCATTCCAAAATCATTTCAATAGCAAAAATCATGAGATCTAAAAATGTTTACATTTATGAAACTTTGCATAATATGAATAAAATTAATTTTCACTTTTGCATACACAATGTTTACATTCATGAAGCTTTGCATAATTTTGATAAAAGTGCTTTTAATTTTTGGATACACATTGTTTGCATTTTTGAAGTTTTGCATAAATTGGATAAAAGTACTTGTCATATTTGGGTATACATTGTTTACATTCTTCAAGCATTGAATAAGATGGTTATAAGTACTTTTCATTTTTGTTTAAACAATTATAATATCTTTCCTTTCTAAGCATACTAAGAAAAAGTTCACCCCTCCCACTTATGAGAATGCTTTAGTGAAAGAGAATACAATGGTGGATAATCATGACAATAAAATTTGGTCTTCTCCCAATATCTCTCATAGTTGTGAAGAAGATATTTTTGTGTTAGAAGATCAAACCAATGAGAGTTATGAGAGTCCTATATGTCTCTCTTGCCCTAGGAAAAACATCATTGAACAAGAGAATGCCAACATCGATAAGAAGGAAAATCCAACAATTGATGAATCCCCTACTTGTGATGATGTTATTTTAGAAAAACCAACCATTGAATGTCATGAACATATAGTTTGTTTCTCTCCTAAAAAATCTCCTACTAGGGAAGATATCATGGTGGAAGGAAATGAGAATATTGACACGTCTTTCAAACAATAAGGCTTCCTTAGATGAAGATGATGAAGTGACATTAGACTTCCTTTCACTAAGAGGTCATGAAAATAAGGAACAACCTGTTAAGGTTATGCACATTAGATTTCCCTTGATGTGGTCTCCTGAGCCACTTCTTACCATTTACCAAACCTCACAACAACCACAATTTCAAAATAAACACATGCATATCCTAGAACCACCTAAAAGGAAAATTGATAATGATAATGTTTCGCAACAACCAAGTTACAATACTATTGCTCATACATATAACACTAGGAAAAATTTGCAACCAATACAAACAGCTCCAACATTCCCCCATTGCCTCAACCTATCTTTCCTAGTGCTCCTTGCTTTCCTTTACAAAGTAGAAAGGAGTATAACCTTGTTTAACAACATAAGAATAAATCCACTAAGATATTCTTATGGGACCTTATTAAAGCCTCACCTAGTTATCATAACATGCTTCAAAGTGATTTACAACAAGTCCCTACCCCTCCTAATATGCAACCAAATGATGTGGCAGCCCAAATTCAAGCTACAACTTCAACCAACTTGGACATTACTTTCCATCGAGCTGAGTTACTGTAACGCCCATCATGCAAACCCCAGAGAACAAACATTGCAACCAATTTTTTTTTAAACAACATAAAGTAAACATGCAACTAAACATTGATTACATTTACATTGCACATTAACAACTTAATGTTACATTCTCTGGGGCATGCGAGGTCACATCGCAACACAACTAATAACAAAAGTAAATGATAATTATTAAACAACTTATCCAATTATATTACAATAACCATTAATAAAGGTACATCCATAAACCAAGAATGAAAGTATCACTACATCACATATTACAACCATAATGAGTCATTTACAATAATGTTACAAAGGATCATAACTATTACATCATCGTTTAAACATAAGATTACATGTTCTCAATAATGAGTTACAATAAATTTCCCATACAAGTGGGATAATACAAGGTATAATAATATCAGAATTAAAAAGTGAACCACTGGAATCAAACTCCAACTGAAGGTATGCAGCGAAGATAGAATGTTGTTGGGGAACCCAATAGGTGCGGAGCACATTCCACCCAACCATGTGAGTTATAAATAACTCACCCCCTGTACTCAGAGATGACAAGGAAGAGATCACGACCATGAATGCCAAACGACTCCAACAGAACAATATAGTACAAAACTCAAGTACAACATCAAGGATTACAATAAAATAACCAACAACATTCACAAGTCAACATAATAACTTAAAGTCATAAATCTCATCACATCGAAACAAGGCAATAACCATTAACCAGGTAAGGAAAGAACATTCATAAAACATTTACAAACGAAACTGAAACAATGAACAAAATACAATTCCAAAAGAACTAATACAACATTCAAAATACAATCCCAGAGGCAATAAGAAAACAAGGCAAACGGGTGTCTAGTGGAGAGTGTCATCGCATAGCTCTCATGGGTTATCCTGGCCCTTCCTCCAAACTAAGGTGTCGACACCCATCTATGGATATCTTGGCCCTTCCTCCTACTTGAGGTGCCAACACCATAGGGTAGCTCATGCAGAGCTGATAACCTCTCATGGGGACGAGGTTATGACTTTTCCGACCACGGCCTTCTTAGTCTATCATTAGTCTATGATAGCCCTAATGCATAGATGAGGTATCCAATTTTTATTATCTTGTGTGTTTTACTACCCATCCCCCTAAATTCTATTTTTAGGTTATCACTTGTTATACTACTCTTACGTGGGTTATCCTGTGCTCTTCCTCCTTTCGAGGCACTAGCCCCCACAAAGAGCCACTCTCCCAAAATATCCCAAACATAAACCAAAACATGACAAGGGTTGTACCATAAAGATTAAAGCATACAACTCAAACACAAACATGCGAGGCATTGCCCATCTCGCAATAACTCAATATCAAAAGACAACAATCTCATACAACCCTTTCCAAGATAATACAATAAAACTCAACCTCAAGAATACAACAAAATGAGGATCACATATAAATCATGCCTCTGGACTCAGGTTCACAATAACTAAAATTGGGTTCGTAATTACAACAAGGTTCCCACATTGACAACGCTAAACAATAACCATAAAGGAAAAGAATACTCAAATTAATTTTACAAAATTGCACCATTAAATTCAATTAATTCTCAATTAATTGATTTAATTAATTTCCCCAAATGTTGACCATTGCAAAGAAATAAGATTTTGATTTTCAAATATAAGAAATATAACTGTCTCTATATGTGTATATATACATATGCAACAAGGGGTAAGGCTAATTTTATATTTAAATTATGTATTCATCATAATAAATGATATACTAATGCCTATATATATATATATATAAACATTAATTGAAATATTAAACAAAATACACCATTTATTTATCAATTGAAATATTTAATTGTTTCATTTAGTAAACCAATATAATTCAATTTTATAACTATCACAATAAAAGCCCAAATCAATAAATTCTAACATTTGTAATTTATCTATATATATATACTTATATATATTTATATATATATACTTATATATATTTATATATATATATAAACATAATATATATATATATACAAACATTTACCTTTCTTATAAATCCCAAGCTTTTGCAAATAAACAAAACTGAATATAATTATACTGCAATATATATGTGTTATATATATATATTTATATATATATATATATAACAGATTATAAATAAAATTAAAAATATTAAAAATATAAAAAATATAAAACAAAGTTTAAACAAAGGAAAAGCCCGTGCAGTAAACACTGCCGACGGCGGACTGCACGACAGTCCATAGGACTGCTATGCACAACAATCTATGGACTATTGTTGCAGCTATCCGTGGCTGTGGGGAGAGGGGGAGGTATGGCCTCCGCCGTCCTTCCCCTTGACCCAATGAAAATACTTTTTTTTAAATTCAATTTTTAATTCAAAATTTTATTTTTTTATATGTATTTCTGATGAAACACAACCTCGGCTGACGCACAGATAAAACGTTTCAAAACTATAAATTTAATTTTTTAATATATATATATATCTAGATATATATTTTTATTTATTCAATCAAGAACAAGACTTTATGAAAAATAAAACACATTTATTTAAAGTAAAGAAAAGTATTTAAATTCATTTATTTCAAGGGAAAATATTTTTCAATCGTAAAAATTATAAATAAACTAGACAATTCCAAGGGTTCAAAGAATAAATATTTTCCATAATCAAATTGTAAAACACAAAACATTTTTAGAAAAATAGTTTAACCTCTTCCATAAGTTTGCCATTCATTAAAATCTAAATCCCAAGAGTTTTCGTTCTCTTTCATAGAATATCATATTTAACTAAATCTCAGACATATGTTTCCTTTGCAAACACAGATTTATTCAGATCATATTTTACTATTTTTATTTTTCTTTGAAACAAAAAATTTAAGGACAAGAAATGGGAACCTGGCGTCCTACGCTGTTGAAATTTTTGATGGAGATTCGCTTGATTCTGATAGCCTCTTCGAAAAACTTTCATTCCTTCTTCAAAATCTCCTCTCCAGAATACTGTGCTCAAATCCCAATCTAATATTCTACTCAAAAAATCCTTCCCAGAACATGAAACAATAGAATGAAAAATCCCCTTTCCAGAAAACTCAGAAGAACTAATAATTCAAAAAACCTTCATTTTTTTTTTGTGCAACTTCAATTCAATTTTCCTGTTTCTGTGAAAACTCACAAATTTTCCATTAAATAAAAGATACCTCTTTCCTTCTCAAAAACTCTAAAAAAATCCAATATAAAAGAAACTATCTAATTTAATTCTAGTTTTTTTAGCCAACACTTAATTCTCATTCGTCCTTTTATCTTTTCTATTCTTTTATTTATTTATGTTTCCTTTTATCAATACTTTTTGTTTTAAATTTAGTTTTGCAAGCTTTACTTGCTATGCACATAATTTAATTTATTTATTTTATAATTATCTTCAACAAGGTAATTTAATTAAATTAACAAAACACAATTTAATATCTAATTAACATTTAACTAAAACACATGACTTTTAAAATATAACTTTTAAATATTTTGATACAAATTAATTCCCACACAAATATAAACATTTATTGCCACCATTTAATTAAATAAATCACAACGTATAAAATGCTAACGTACAATACAAACGAACAAGACACTACAAAAACCACAGTAACAAATTACTAAAATGACAACACAACGACACACAATACCATTTAATCGAGATAGTTTGAAAACATGGGATGGGGTGACTTCCTTGTCATCTCTGTTTCAACATTATGCCATTGGGTTATTGGTGCTTTCCCTATCCTACCGAAGCAAGTGGAATCGAGACTCTGTACCTGCAATCCCTGCATCCAAACAAGGTCGTGTACATGTACATATATATATTGTGAGAAGGAATTGCAGTGTAGCAGGGAACTCACAAACGAGCAATGCTACACTGTCCTTTCATCACATCTATTCTAACCATTATAATATTAATGATGAAATAGCATTTCTAACTAACAGATCATATCATAAAATAAATTACTAAATCACTGCATCATAATATTTTACTGAAATCCACTAACATCATCAAACCATAATGTCATATCAAAGAACCATGTCTACTAATGAAATAACATCATCACCAAAAGTCTAACTATCTAAATCAAACAATAAGTATTAACAATCACAGTCACAAAGCATCAATCAAAACCACAAAAGTATCAAGTCCAAACAGTATGAGGGGTATTACAGTTACCTTCATTAGATGTGCAAAAAAAAATGATGATTTAATGATAATGGCTATTAATGAAATTAAGGATATAAGTCTTGCATTGAACATACTCTCATAGATAATGGTTCAGATATTAATGTTTGTAGTGTATGCCTCATTGATAAGATTGAAGTAGAAAAAAGAAAAAATCAACCTGATTCTTTATCTATTCGTGGGTTCGATAACATAGGAAAAAAATTGCTTGGTACATTACCTATTAAAGTTGGGAAGGTAACATTGCAAACTCTGATCCATGTTATGCCTCATGATCTTTCATATAATATTATTTTAGGAAGGCCATGGATTCATGCAATGAATGGGGTGCCTTCTACTCTTCATCATAAAATGAAGTATATCTACAACAACAAAGTTTGCACACTCAAATCCAATCCTTAACCTAAATGTTGTTTGATTGCTGAGAGAGAAGGATGAGATCCTTTGAAAGCATGGAAATCAACTACAAAATTGGAAGCCACGAAGGAATAACACAAGAAGAACATTGTTAAAGTCACCAAGTTGTTAGAAGATACTTGATGTTCCTTGGATTTCACACCTACGTTCATGGGAGAATACAAGACCATAACAAAAGAGTCTAAGAAGGGAAAAGAAAAGGTGGTAATGTCAACACAAAATTTGAAAGCATCCACCTCAACCACTTTAGGAGAAGAAGAAAATTACACAAAAAAAATTGATGAAGCTGATTATGAGCAACTACTGAATTCAAAAGAAATGAAAAACATTTATGGAAGAGGTTATGAAATTATGAAACAACTTGGGTATAGTGGAAAAGGATGCAATGCTAGAGAACAAGGTACTTGTGTCCCTATAGAACCTAACATGCAAGAAACGACTAATGGTCTTGGTTATTGTCCCTTGAAAGCATCAACTAAGCCTTCACTCAATAGTAACACTATTACAAAATATTCTAATACTATTACAAAAGATTCTTCTAAGCCAACTTTAACATTAGTGCATCCTAAATTGATAGAAGCTAGTGGTCTTGGTTATGGTCCTTCACAAGAAATGAAGGAAATAAAGAAGTCTTTTCTTAACATTAATGCCATCACACAAAGCACTCCTAGGACATGTATTAGAAATAATTGTCCAGTTCATTATATTTTATGTCTTACTTTAAAGAAGAGTATAAAATATTGCAATCTAAAGAGTCTTGTGTAAGTATGTCACCTTGTACTAAGCAAGAGATATCTTTGTCACAAAATAAAGGAGCACCTTCTACTATTTCTCAAGAGGGTATCTTGTCGAGACTCCTCGAAGATCATTTGATATCTCTGCCTCCAAGAACATGAAAGAAATTTTACTACAATAATTCATTTTGCGCATATCATAGAGTTCATGGTCATTCTACTAATGAATGTAAGACTTTGGGTAATAAAATTCAGCATCTTAAGGATTGTGGTTCTCTTCCTTGTGTTGTAGCACCTAGTTCCTCTTATTGACATTCATTTCCATGTTTTCATCAATTATCTTGGCTCATCCTTATCTTGCACTAAGTGGGGGCAAGGGCTTAGGTAGCCTTTTCCTCGTATGGTACTTGTCGTTGTCTCTTTTGGCTACTTAATTGCTTTCCATGTATAATTAAGAGCAAGCTTTGGATGTGGACGACGTGCATTAAGTTGTCTCACATGTGACGTATAAGTTATCTTTAGTATTGCATTTTGGGGGAAACCCCTTATTCATGATGGAGTTTCATTTGGTAAAATATGACTTGGCATAGGGCATTCTAAATAAGCTCTCATGTCTCCTACTTTAAAGTGGATTGGCCATAACAATGGTGTTAGCAATCACTTTAAAGTGGGGGCATACATCGACACTTATATTTCTTTGCATGATTTTCTTTATTCTTCTGACACATCCTTTACTTGGTGGCATCATTAGGTATGATGTCCTCCAAGAGCATGATATTTCTAAGCATAAGACTCTCTTAGTGGCTTGATGTGAAGTGAGGCATCCCATAAGTGAAAATCTATTACTCTTTACTTGTCCTCTCTTGGAGACATTAGGAATGATGATCCCTAAGAAGATACCTTACACGAATGAAGGAAGATCCCTTTGAACAAGAACCTATAGACATTGTTAAGTATGAGATAGGAATATGAGTGGTGCCCTATCGGAGTTATCAAACAGATAACTTTGGTATGGTAAGTATAATGAGAGCCAACACATAAGCATGAATTTTTCACTAAGCAACCTTCCTGGAGGAACACTCACCTAGTGGATGGCCTGAGGTTCCATTACCCCAAAGTAAGCACACATGTTAGGGATAAACAATCGCATTCCACATCATGCTAGGATGGTCAAAGCTTGATCCTTATTTTCCTAGTCTTTGATAGTGTAAAATTATGTATCTTTGTCATTGTTGCATACAAAAGTGTCTTGAATGTCTACTTTAGTGTGAGTTCGACATGGGGTCATACTCTCACTAAAGTGGGGGAAAAATGTAGTAACAAAAAATTATCCATTTTCCTTACTTATTTTGGGAATAATTAATACTAAAATGAGCTTAATGTTGCCTTGATTTAGTGTTGTAATGTGTTTTCCACATTCACATTAAGTTTAGGACCCCTTTTAATAAAATGGACTTAATGGTATCTTATTTAGGGTGTTGTAAAGTGTATCTTTAAAATTTCACACTAATCTAGGGCTTTATTAATTAATTGAGGTTAAATTGAGCTTATTTGAACCCTTAAATTAAAATCCAAGCCTAATTTATTGCATTTTCTGAGGGATAAAGCCCTAAACTCTTAAATAATATTACACAACACTTAATTTTACAAGGTATGAGTCCTAGGCTAGTGACCTAGGACTCATTCACCACCTCACGAATGGGTCCTCACTAGGTCCTAGGACCCCCTTTTCACATGACATTTCACTTCCCCCGAAGTGTGTCCTAGTTAAGTATGTTAGGACCCATTTTCCCTATGGAAAATGGGTCCTCACTAACTTAGGGCAGCCCCCTTGGAATATGTTTTTGGTGGTATTTTAATGATTTTAAATCTTAGATCTGATGTTGGCTTGTGTTATTTGGATTTTGTGATTTAATCTTAAGTTGTGTATAAATATGAGGCTATTTCACCTAGTTTCATCTAAGCAACTTTATGAGCAAGTACTAATAGAAAATTTATGAAATCAAGAGTTCACAAGAGCATTCAAGAAGGCATTCAAGGGTAGATTATTAAATTTTATTGGAACAATCAAAGATCTATTTCATCGTGTCAAAGGCATGCATGTTTTTGAGCTAATGTGTTGTTGTAGCATTGAATATCCAATTCAAGCATTGTTTCATATCAAAGTTAATGATCAAGATATGCATTCCTTAAATCCAATTCATGCTAAATTTTAGATTTCCAATCCAAGGTTTCAATTAAGGTGTGGTGAGTAGTGACATTACTTTTTTCATTCACCATTCCTTTTATGCATTGTTTCAATTCAAGGTTTAATTACCAAAATGGGGTTTGACCAAGGAAATTCCCTATTGCCTAACAAAACAACATTTTTCTTCTCCTTTGATGTGTTATTGCAAGTTTTAGGTTGAAAATCAAGTGAAGAACAAAATTGGAAAAAGTTGTCAAAGTTGCAAAGTTGTTGAAGTTGTCATCTTTCTTGCAAGATCACGGAAAGTATTCTACATAATTTATTTTTGACTTTCAAGAGATAAAAATCTGGGATCTATGAGTGTAGACATTAAAGAACATGACACAAAAATTAATTTTCTAGAACCCTAGTAGGGACCAATTCACCATTGGGCGAATGAGTCCTTAGTGAAGCCTAAAAAATAACTTTTTCCATTAGGTACACATCATTTTACCATCTTAAAACCTACCTTTTTACTATTATATCAGTTAGATTTTATTTTTTATTGTCAATTACACATTCTAGCCCTCATAATTGAGTGAAACAAATAAGACAAAATTAGGTTCATCCCTTTGGTAATCCATTTGGGGTGAACCTCTTTTTCTTTGCTTCAAGAATATGCCAACATTTAATTAATTTCTTTCATGTCCCCTAGTACACTTTCCAAAAGGCATGGAGAAATATAAATGATATAGGTTTGCAAGGTTAATATCACTGTTGTACTAGAAAAAGGGATCTAGGGCCTAAATCAAGCTTCTTCCAATATGTGATGGGGGAAAGGACTAAAACGATCTCAAATACCCACTTGCATACAAACCTCAATGGAAGAGCCACAATGGTGGATCAGTGTTTCAGTGGACTTTGGTTTTGGTGTTTGATTGATGATATGAGTTGATTACTTGATCTAATTTGATAAGGCAATGACATTCCTCTAGGTTAACTATGTAAATGTAGCAAACTGAGATGATTTTTGAGAAATACATAACTAATGAATAGAAACAAACTTTAGAATGATAGAGGGAAGACAAAGAATAATTGATCATATAAATTTTGTCTTGAAAAAACTGGTCAGGGGTGTTGGGAACCTTATATTTAGTAGCTGACTCAAGATCTAATTTTACTTTCTTATAGCTCTTGATCAGTGTCTTCTTCTCTTTTGTACTCCTTATTGGAACTTCATATGCCACTAATAAAATCCACTTGTATTGACCTGATGGATTGTAGGACTTGAATATTTTGTTGGATAGGACAACTGAGAGGGGGCTGAATTAGTTGTCATAGATTATAACCTTAAATTCAATTTTCAGAACTAACACATAAATTGATTAAGTGATTAAACATCAAATGCAAATGTACAAACACAATAACACCATATTTACATGGAAAACCCAATGAGGGAAAAACCACAATGAGGATTAACTCACACTATAGAGAATATCAAAACCAATTACAAAAAGGCTCACTACCTGAGATAAGGCTCACTACTTGAAATAAGGCTCAATGCCTGAAATAAGGCTCACTGCCTAAAATAAGGACTTACTCTTTGGGCTCACTATCCATAGGGCTACAACCTAGAGGGATCACTACCACAGAGATATAAAGAATACAAAGAAGACTTGTTACAGAGAGACAACAATCCCAATGCAACAAATATTCCACCACAATCACTGATCAAATTGCATGAATGATAGAGTTTTCCTTCTACTCACTGCATCTGGAAACTTGGCGTTAAGCTTCGCATTGATCAACCACACACACAACTCACACACTTTCAAAATAGTATCAAAGTTGCATCTGCTATTTCACTTATCTTCCTTCTTTTCTTATGTGTGATTTTCATTGCTAGCACATTTTGTATTTATACTATCTCCAACCTTGAAAGATACAAAGTCTTCCACCCAACTTCTAATTCAAATTAGGTCAACGCCAAACATCTTAGGATAGAATTATAATGAGGGTGACCCAAACACATGCTTTACCGAGACTCATAATATATCCAACATGCTTCATCAACTTCGAAGATAGTGCTTGACACATGGTTGGCCAAACCAAAGTAGTACACATAGATCAATTAAGCTCAATACTTCCAAATGATGAAACCATCTTCAATAGAACTAGGGCAGCACAACTCTAGAACCACACGCCATAAGACTTCATCAAAGAGAAATCCATACTAGCAACAATTCTCTTAGACCTCAACCAGAACATAGAAAAACATAGTTCATAAGCACCAGATCAACATCCTCAATAGCTGAATACCCGTAATCTTCTTTTAATACAATTTTCTCAATATCCTCAACATATACAGTCAATAGCAACTAGTAGATAACCAGTTGATTGGTTGAAATCAATGAAAACAATTTTTTTCCTCTTCCATTCTTGCAACACTCTCCCCCTTTTTCAATGATAGCAACACATGATGTGAAAAACCATCAAAGACACCATACCAGTTCTAAAAATACTTCTCAAGATTTTTCTTTCTATTTCTCCCACTCAGAAGATCATCTTCCTCATTACCAACTTCCTCTTATTGGATTTCCTTCCTTTTCATATGCTCTCTCTCTCTCTCTTTTCTTTTTAACATGCTCTCTCTCCCACTTTTATTTTTCACATGCTCTCTCTCCCCCATTGACATAAATGGAAAAGGTAAAAGATATGTTCATTGAAACTTCCTTTGAAATGAAAACAAAATACTAATAATGACAACACCTAAAAATATATACCTGCTCCCCCTAAGAGGTAGCCACCAAAAACATCAGTCCAAAAAGATATAATCATGAATCCACCAGACTAATGCATCTCCAAATGCATCTTACTTTATAAAAGGAGGGGAAATGACCCCTAGATTATCCCAGAGATACTCAAAAGTATCTTTACAAAGAGCCTTTGTAAATATATCCACAATTTGATTTGTTGTCAAAACATACTCAAGCTTGACTTCACTCTCCATGTCCTTCTCTCTCCTGATAATTATATGCTTTATTCTCGAGTGCATCACCGGATTCTTTGAAATGTTAATTTCACTTGTATTATCACATAAGATAGAAATAGGATCATCATGTAACACTATGATATCCTACAATTTCTATTTCATCCATAAAACTTGTGTAAAACAAGATGCAACAGCAATATACTCAACTTCAGTTGTAGACAAAGAGACTGAATCTTGCTTCTTACTCAACCATGCCACCAATATAAATCCAAGAAAGAATGCACCACCACTTGTACTCTTTATGCCATCTATACTTCCGACCCAATCTGCATCTTTGTTAAATCCTTGCTGACTCAAATACTTATCCAGCCTTGCATATCGTGCTCTAGGAGATTGCTTTATTCCATATCCAATTGATCTATTAACTGCTTCCGGTTGTTTCATGTAGACTTCTTCATCTAGTTCACCATTCAAAAATGTTGACTTGACATCCATTTGATAGACTTTTAAATCTTTATAAGCAACTAATGCCAAGAACATCCTTATAGCTTCCATTCTTGCTATCAGGGAAAAAGTCTCCTAAAAATCTATACCTTCCACTTGTGAGTAGCCGTTACATGCAAGCCTTGCTTTATTTCTAACAAATTTCCCATTCTCATTCAACTTATTTTTGAATACCCATTTTGATCCAATGATATTTTTGTTTTCCGGTCTTCGGACCAATCCCAAGTTTCATTCTTTTCAATATGCAAAAGTTCTTCTTTCATTGCTTCCTTCCAATGTTCATCCTCATAGGCTTCACTTACTAACTTAGGCTCAATCTCAAAGAATTAGCACAAATTTACTTCAGTAGCAGCTTTGCTTCTAGTTAACACACCTTTTGTCTTGTCTCCAATAATCTGACATTCTGAATGATTCCTCTATACATATTTTGGTGTCCTAAGGGACATCACCAGAGCATCTTCTTCTCTTTAATTTTGTTCATTTTTCTTTTTCTGATCATCTTCATCCTGTTCTTCCATAATTTCTTCTATTCTTGCACAGTCATGTTCATCAGACACATATCCATCAATATTAATAGAATTCTTCACTTTTTCATCAACCTTCACATTTGAGCTTTCTATAATCTTCCTCAATCTTTTTTTGAAACATTTGTATACCTTGCATTTAGTATAGTATCCAAGAAATATTCCTTCATCACTTCTTGCATCAAACTTTCCCAAAGTTTCCTCATCTCTTCCGATATAGCATTTTCTTCTGAATACCTTGAAATATTTAACTATAGGAATTCTTATGTGCCATAGGTCATAGGGAGTCTTTATATTGTTTTCTCTTTCCTAAACTCGATTGTATACAACAATGTGAATAGCTTCTTTCTAGTAAACTTCTAGTAATCCAACTTTAGTGATCATTGACCTAGCAACTTCTTGAATTGTTATGTTTTTCCTTTCAACAACTCCATTTTGTTGAGGGGTTCTCAAAGAAGATAACTATATCTTTATTCCATGCACTTTACAAAACATATTGAACTCATGGGAGGTGAATTCCCCACCTCTATTAGATCTCAAGCATTTTATCTTCATATTCACTTCATTTTCAACTAATCTAATGCATCTTTTTTCTCTCTTAGAAATGTAACCTATGTATATCTAGAGTAATCATCAATTAAAAGAATAAAGTACCTTTCACCAAGTAGAATTTTCACTCTCATGTGACCACAAAGATCTGTATAAATGAAATCCAGTAATCCAATAGTAGATTATTCTCTTGATCTGTAATGATTTCTTGTTTGCTTCGTGAACTAGAAATTTCTACAAATAGCATTTACAGGATTTGTAATTCTCGGTAGATCTTTCATGGTCTAAAAAAAACTAATCCTTTCCAAGTTATCAAAATTCATGCAACACATTCTCATGTTCCATAACTAGTTGTCATTTATCCAAGTCATAAAACATCATCCATCAACACCTTTAAGCTGATAAATATTCCCTTCAGATTTATTTCTTGTAGCAATCAATGTTTTGGATCTCACACTTCTCATCCTTAAACACAAGATCATATCCCTTTCTTCACATTTGACCAATACTCAAAAAATTATGCCTTAAACCCTTAACATAGTAAACATTGTCAGTATGATGCTTGCCATCAAAACTAACTGAACCTATCCCACATATTTTAGCACCAGTATCATCTCCAAACATAACCAGAACTCCATCATATTTCTCTAGTTTCACAAACTTACTCATGTCACCAATCATGTGATGTGAGCAACCACTATCAACTACCCAAAAAATATTTTCCTATTTAGCATGTAGGGAAGAGATAACTGTACCTTCATTTTTCTCCTTCTCCTTCTCCTTCTCCGAAGGACTTTCCTTTAATTTTTTTCTAAATTAGTAGAAGTAGGTTCATCCTTAATCATCAAGAAAAAGCATTCATTTTCATCTGGATCTTCATATTATGAATATTCATCTGAAATACTAGCATTCTCATTAGCATAGTAAGCTTTGTTAATCTTCTTTCCTTTCTTTTCTTTCTCATATCTTTTTTTATTCTTCTTAGCTCTTTCCAAACACTTTGCAACATAGTGACCAATTTCTCCACAACTAAAACACTTAAAGGGAAATTTACCTTCATTATTACTGGAGCCTTTTCTCATTCTTCTTACAAAGTTAGCCTCGATATCATCAAAGTTTTCTTCATCCGCATCTGCAATTTTTGTAACTTTAAAAGTTGTCTCTATTTTGGTTCCACTTCTTAGATTTGTCTTCCTCATCTCATAAGATGTCAAAAATCCTAGCAACAGATCCTTAGTACATGTCTTATAATCTATAGTCTTCTCAATAGCACTCACCTTTTCACTCTAAGCATCAAGAAGAGTTCTGAGAATCTTCTTTACAATTCTGGTTTCATCTATAGTAGCGCCAAGAGATTGCATTCTAGCCACTACCTCATCCAATCTCTATACATAGGCTTTGACATTCTCATCTTCGAACATATGTATAAGATCAAAATGTGTTTCCAAATTCTATAATTTTTCCTCTTTTACCCTTTCATCACCATTTTTCACTCTTTCTAAAGCATCCCAAACTTCCTTAGTTGTATTCAAATTCTAAACCTTAATCAACTCGGAATATACCAAACTATTCTTCAAGATGAACTTTTCCTTATTATTCACTTCATGTGCTCTAATTTTATACTCGGACCATTAGCAGGAGGAGTGTAGGGATTCTTATAATCTTTCTCTACATTATATCCGCAATACTCTAGAAATTCTTCCATCAATACTTTCCAGATACCATAATTAGTTCCATCAAACCTCAGATAATCAAAGACCATTTTACTAGCCATCCTGGACCTTCCTCAAGTAGTTAATCTCTTCACCAAGGAACTAATCTATGATACCAATTGTTGGATAGGACAACTGAGATGGGGGGTGAATCAATTCTCATAGATTATAACCTTAAATTCAATTCCTAGAACTAACACATAAACTAATTAAGTGATAACCATCAAATTCAAATGAACAAACACATTAACACCATATTTATGTGGAAAACCCAATGAGGGAAAAACCACTATGAGGATTAATTCACACTATAGATAATATCAAAACCGATTACAAAAATGCTCATTACTTGAAATAAGGCTCACTACCTGAAATAAGGCTCACTGCCTTCAAAATAAGGACTCACTATCTGGACTCATTGTCCACAAGGCTACAACCTAGAGGACTAACTTCCATAGAGATACAAAGAAGACAAATAAGACTTGTTACAGAGAGACAACAATCCCAATGCAACAAAGATTCCACCATAATCACTAATCAACTTGCATGAATGATAGAGTTCACCTTCTGCTCACTACATACAAAAACTCGACATTAAGCTTCACACTAATCAACCACACACACAACTCAAACACTTTTAGAATAGCATCAAAGTCACGTACACTCTTTTACTTATCTCCCATATTTTATTATGTATGATTTTCATTGCTAGCACATTCTGTATTTATACTATCTCCAACCTTGAAAAGATACAAAGTCATCCATCCAACTTCAAATTTAAATTAGGTCAGCACCAAACATCCTAGGGTGGAATTAGAATGAGGGAGACCTAAACACACACTTCACTAGGACCCATAATATATCCAACACGCTTCATAAACTTTGAAGATTGTGCTTGACACACAGTCAACCAAACCAATATAAAACACATAGAGCAATTAATCTCGATACTTCCAAATGTCAAAACCATCTTCAATAGAACTAGGGCAACACAACTCTAGAACCACACACTATAAGACTTCATCAAAGAGAAATCTGGAGCAACAAAAATTCTCCCGAACCTCAACCATAACATAGAAAAACATAGTTCACAAGCACCAAATCAACACCCTCAATAGTTGAATACCTCTAATCTTCTTTTAATACAATTTTATCAATATCCTCAACATATATGTAGTCAACAAAAACTAGTAGATAACTAGTTGACCGGTTGACATCAATGACAAAACTTTCATTCTTCTTCCATTCCTGCAACATATTTGAATGCACAATCATATCTTCAATCCTTCAATTTTTCTTCAAATTTGTACCTACACACAAAAAAGAGGGGGAAGGGTTGTGGTGTATAAGGGTTCGCCTATGTCAAACTCTAGCTTTGGTATTTCTACCTCCACAATGGCTATGATTATGTAAAAAGAGAGCTTACCCTTACTTGAGTAGAGGCTAATGGATAAAAAAGTGATAAATTGACAACGAATGCAACCCACCACTCAAATCTGCACTCATGGAGGGACTGAAGTCATGTACTCATCACCTTCAAAGAGAATTTAATACTTGATTTGAATTCTTGCAAATGTTAGTCCTTACAAAATAAATGAACATGAAACAAAAACAAACTCACATAAAATTTTACATGGTGCTTGATTGAAATGATTGCTACAATAATTTTGACAAATTTTTCTCTTGATTACTCTTAGGATGCTCAATTTCTCAATCCAAATTGATAAATTGCTTCTAAAAAAAAATTAGGATTAAAATGATGAAAAAGACTTATATTTATATGTAATTCTTTAACTTCCAAAAAAATAATTCTCGATAACCGACAAATATTTTTAGATTTTTAAATATTAAAATTCCACCAATAAAATATTTTAAATTCAGCCAAAATAGGCTAGTCTAGGGTGCTAGGCACCCTAGTCCAGGCCTTGCTTAATGAAAGGTGATTATTAATTTTTTATTTATGTTCCCACATAGGATTTTTTTTAAATATTATAAAAAGGAAAAATTAAATACACAATTGGATCCAAGAACATAGGAGGAAGATTCTTGGTGTGAGCCCAAGATAACCAATTGCAGCAAATCACCTTCACAAGAAACAAGAGAGACAACACTGCCATTTCACCAAATAAGGAGTGAATAGAATGAGATGAATAATCTACATATGGTATAGGATTTTAAAGTCGTGAAATAGGTAACAGGTATGAAACTTCCCAATACAGGAAACACAACTACCTAATTAATAAAATTATTATGCCTAAGCTAACTTAAGACTAAGGTAAATATCATTTACACTATCACCCACCCTTAAGTTCAACTTAGGGAGAATTCAAATGAAAATATGAGGATATAATATGGGTCTCAACTACACAACCTAAACCAACAATTTTGATGTGTTCTATGTACTTCTCTTGCACTCTTAGGATCTTTCACCTAAAAGGAGAGAGATAGAACCCAAAAATTGTCATGGTTCACTCAAATAAAGGATTGTATGATGTAATTAGGACTAAATGCAATGATGTAAATACAAATAAGTGATGAAATTGATTGAATACTAATGCAAAACTAATAAAGTGTACAATGTTTGAAAACACAGTTAGGTTTGTAAAATGCTTAAAAAGATGAACAAAAATGCAAATGAAACTAAACATAAAATTGTATTTTAGAATGTGCGCACCTATAAAGCTGAAGATGATTGGAAGACACTACAAAAATCTGGTAAATTTGACTTTTATGTTGACTGGGACTCATTCGCCACCCTGGGCAAATCAGTCCCAAGATAGGGTTGTCTACCCAAAAACTGGTTTCTACTCACTAGGTATCAGGATCTACATCTAACTTTGAAAGTCACCTCATGAGGTACTCATTCACCATCCATGGCGAATCAATCCACTTTCAATTTTCTACAAATTCAAATCTTTGTTCTGCACCTTGTCACCTATACAAAACTTCTTGACAGAAAGTTGAATCGGGATCTCAGTAAATTCCTACAAAATAGCTTAAAATTTGTTTTCTAATGGGGAGTTTTCCTTGTTCAAACACCTAGTTGGGTAACCAAACCTTAAAGGGACAAAAATCTAAATAAAACCCTAGCCTTAAGTGTGTTAAAGACTAGAAAAGTCTGAAGTATGATAAAACTCTATTCTATTGTGCTAGAATAAGATGTAAAAATCTGATTTGAATGATGCAAGACTTCAACCCTAGAAATCCTACAACACATCAAAATGGAGATAAATGACATGCAAATGAGATGCTAATGAAATTCAAAGCTTAATCTGAAGATAGAGAGAAAATGGAAGATGGAATCACTTTGAAAACAAGTCTTTAGGTGTGATTTGATGGCTAGTTACATCTCCTCAACCTAGATTTCTCCATGATTCACCATAGGCATCCATCATCAAATCTTTTCAATGTTGAACCTTGAATGAAGAGTGAGCTTCAAGACCTACAAAAACCCTAGTTTTCTACCCTAAAACTTCAACTTTTCCAATGAAACTTATTGTGGAAGACTTGAATTTTGAATGTGCTTTGTAAAAATGACTAAGAGATGTGAAAAATGAATTAAAATGAGTATTTATAAGCATCAACTTGTAATTTTCCCATTATTTAGAACTAAGAGGCCGACATCCACCAAAAAATTAAGTTGAATTAATTGAATTCCTGCTCAAAATTGAAATTTCCCTCAAAAGGGACTCATTCGCCACCATTGGAAAATGGGTCCCACCAGAGAGGACTCATTCGCCCAAGGTGGAAAATGGGTCCCACTAGTGGTTTTTGAAGGTTTTTTTTTTGAGATATACATGAATTAAGTGTTGTTTGTCAGGATTTAAGTGATTTCTCAAGTGAAACGGGCCTCTAGATCAAAAATAGTGGGTCTTAGGGGCCTATAAATGATGTCTTGAAGGATGAATAATGCAGGGGTACTCAAAAGTAGGTCCAATTAACCATGAAATTGTCTCTTTTCTCAAGAGTGTCTAATTTATAGGCCACATTTAGCCCCCACTTTAGTGCCCATATGACTCTATGTGCATATGTAAGCTAAAGGACTCTAAATAGTGCACTTTATTGCATAAAAGGATACTCATTCAAAAGATAGGAGAATGAAGCCCCCAATGTAGTTATCTACAAAACCACAACACTAGGAATCGCATCATGTAACACAAATTTTTTAATTTCCCAAAAATCCTTTTATCTAACTCCTAGGAAACCAATTTGAGGATAGATGTATGCCGCCCCTTGATTCTGCTTGCTTTACAGAGGTGGAATCAAGGTAGTCAAGTAAAGGACATCATACCGTAGGGAATTTCCAAGTACCATGCCATGTAATGATAGATGGTTGATGATGTTAGGTGTGGAATCATGATTCCAATGCATCAAATGAAGTTGAAAACAAAGTTTTCTAGCTCCCGCTATGTTGTTTTGAAGAAAAGATGTGTTATTAACTCTGAAGATAAAATAACCCTAATGTAATGCATAAGAGTAAAAGTGATGAAAATAGGTGAAAAGAGTTCAATAGTATGGTGCACTACTTGCTTCTATAGGTGTGGTTCCTCGAGCATATTACATGCACCAAGCTTGTCGGGTTCCCATGTGTTATAGTTGTAGGATATCCACGAGCCTTTAGTTATCCTCTACGACACTTGTGGAAATATAGAGATCTACATTTTTGGAGGGTGAGATTGCACTGACTGGAGGAGGACGAGATCCTATGGAGACCTTATCTACCCACACTACAATGGCCAAAACCCATAGGAAAACTAAGGAGGATGCAAATGGATAGGTTTTTAGTTGGATGACATGACTATGTTGTACAACCTTTCTATTATGGGTGAGTCATATGATAGTTTGGGAAAGTGTAGACACCACCAAGGGAATGCCCCTTCATTAGGAAATTAGTATGGAGTGTTCAGAGGCCAAGTGATATTGTTCAGCTCACTATAGATCATGTTCATTAGAGTGGTTCTAATGATTCAAATCATAAACATCCACCAGTCGTTGAAATTGATGATATTGGCAGCATAGATGAGCACAAGGAGTGGTGGTCAATGATGCAACCAACTTCTATATTTCCCATGGATTTCCCTATAGGTGATGCAGGACCAATACCAAATGAAGGAGATGAGCCAGAGGATAGAGCTAAGGATGTATGATACAGGCCAGTAGATATATTTATTGATTTTATCGATGACGAGTATGATTTAGAGGCCAAACCTAACTATGAGGACTAGGATGGAGGAGAGGAGGATGAGAATGAGGGGGATTATGAGGATTATGGTTATTACAAGGAGGAGCCACCCCTAAGTGAGGGTGATGAGGTAGTGACCAAGGATTAACACGAGCATGGAGAGGCTTCTCACACTCATAGGACCAAATCACGTGCAGTAGCTACAACAGACATCAACGCCCACAATCAAAGAGAGGATAGTACATCCTCCATGCCCCCCAAAGAGGATGAGGTTGATATTCCTCAGCTGACTGGAGACATAGGTGATGATATTTGATTTTATGTACTTTGAGTGTTTTATGCTTTATATATATATATATATATCATGATGATGTTTACTAATTATGTACCTTTTCTATCTTGTAGGAGTGATGAGAGACTGACAATATTTTTATTTTTAGGCTACCACAGAGATAGTGCTTGCATCCATCGACAAGGAGGAGGTGGATCCTGACCACGTTCCCCCACCAATCATGGAGGAGGAGCTATATTCACTCAGATGTTTCACAAGGCTGCGAGTAGCGTATGAGAGTGTGAGGAGATGACTCTATCGAGCTAAGAGTGTAGGACAATCATTGTAGACCTCAGCAGAGGTTGAGAGACTGCATGCAGAGCTAGCATAGGTACGAACAGAGAGGGATCATATGGCAGAGGATCAACTTGTGGCTCTTGGTGGAGTATAGGGTCTAGAATATGCACTCAGAGTCAGCGGATCGTGATCACAATCACACACAACTATCTCATGACATCTGAGGACCAGTTCACGGGTTCCAGAGCCTGAGGGGTCTAGTTCTCACAAACCCTGGTAATTTTGTTTATGATATTGAGATGTACATAAAACTATTTGATATATATATACATGCTCATTTGATGTTGTTATAATTTGTCTTAATGTGTTTGAATGTTAAATGAAAATGTGATTAATTAAATAACTTATGGTAAAATTATTTAATTACTGTCTACATGATTTAACATGATTGATGTAGTCTAATGTAAAACATATTTCAGCTTCACTTTAGATACAATATTGTTGAATTAAAGGGAGTATGTTAAATTAGATACACCTATAACTCATATAAGGGTTTAACTTAACATAACACAATGGTGAATAGCATGAAACCTAAAGTAATTATAAAATTAACTTAAATAATTACCTTACTATTCAAGACAAACACAAGATTAATTGTCAAGAACGAAGCAATGTGAAAGTTATTTAGAATGTAACTATTGATGCCAAAAATTGGCAAGGTAGTAGCCTTTATGGGAAACTTAGTTAATAGGGGGACCAATTGCGCTAAACTGAGTGACCTCTAGATTTTTAAAGAAGTCGGCTTCTTTTGTAATTGGGGTTTTGAATGGGAAAAGGAAGAAGATATATAAAATGAAAATCTAACTAAGGCGATGCACCGGGATGTAGATAAAGTTATGACAATCCTATCCTTTGGAAATAAATTCAAAGGCCCATTCAAAAATATACTATGTTCCAGAATCATAGAAATCAAAAGAAAAGATTTGAACAATTCATCTAATGACATAAAATGATTATAGTATATATCCATTGAAAAGAGGAGTCAAAGACATGATCTAAATCTGCAATTTGTGTTTAAAATCACAGAAGCTCTTGCAAATGGACAATCCAAAAAATAATGTCACATTATTAATGTCTTATCAAATAACATAAGAAAAATAGAAAGGCTGAACAATGGAATAGTATGAAAGTTTCATATAATAATCTTAAAAACAATACTAAAGGCTTGGTGTCTCTCTCTAATTTTTCTACATCTTTTGAACTCATTTTCTGAAGCGAGAAGCAGTATTTATATATGACAATCCACTGCCTGACGAGCTAACAGAAAATACTCAGTATCTTTTGGAAATGATTTCTTTCAGCTGTTGCAAGAGAAAATATTTGGGCCATAGCATGTAGACGCTTCCCATCCAAATGCATCCCCTGCAAATGATGGCAGTGGTCCAAGAATATCTCGAGCAAATAAGTGTTGCTTCCCAATGGAGGCAGTTATGACACATGACAGCATATTGCAACTTAGTATTCACTACACTCTTTCCTTTTGATTAAGTCCCTTCAAGGAGATAGGTGGTAGCATGGCACAACTTGTAGTTCATTTTCCCCTCCCTTTGATGAAAGATTGCACTGAGAAGATATGTAGCAACAATGTTTATTATCGGTACCGATTATGGGGTCCACCAAAATTTTATGCGAATGGAAGCTATGTGGCATGCGAGTAGGACCCAATGAGGAAGTGAAGGGAAGTAGTTATAAATAGCCCATGGGAGTCAGTAGAAGAGTGAAGGAAGCCTTGGTTACAAGGAGCACTAGATGGACATGTGGAAGTAGCCGACATAGTATAGCAAAAAGAACGCCGATGAAATGCTAAGGGAAACATGTTGAGTATATGAGGTAGGGGTTGGAGCTTAGAAAAACAAAAATAACAGCCGAAGGGAGCTCGAAGAATTTTACATTCATAGATTTTGGCAGCTACCGAGGGTGTTTCACCTACGAAACGAGGAACCCAAATTTTCTCTAGCTCGCATATCAGAGCACCATCCATAGGGTGACGGATTTAGAGTTTAGAAAGAGCTGCCAACAGGGGCAACCAGTCGACCTCAGATGATCTTGATACATTGTGCAAATTCTTTTATGCTCCGCTCAAGTTGAGAATTTCTTTATAAGGCAGTACCTTAGATAAACCAACCCCAAACTCACATTGGAAAAGCATTCATGCTATCAGATGAATGGCGCCCTCAATATCTACTATGGTAGGAGGCTGGCTGAAACTCTCGAAAGTGGTTGGGTCCTACTCTTCAATTTTCTCCAGAATTTGCTTAGTCATGGTGACTGACTCATCTTCAAGAAATGAGGATGACATTTCCATCTCAGTTAGTCAAGAGAAATTTTCTTGCATGTTATCCATAGTCTGATTCAATGTAGTTGTGCAGGCATTAGTATGAAGGATGGCAACGTGGTAGTGGATGAATTTCTTTGTCATCTTGGTAGCAACATTTCAATCCTCAATCCCTACCTTTGCTAAGTTTTCATCAAAGACCATGTATAGCTTACTTAGCAAACCCTTTTCCTCAGCAACCTTTTCCGTGATGAACCGCGGGAAGTGCTCAATTGTTCTGTGAACCTACCTACTCAATTTTGTTGCCGCTGACATGAATTAGAGCGTTAGCTAAAGTGTTAGGGAGAAGGCCTTCACCTTTTCCTAGTATGAAATATATAGCTTTTGAGATACTAGGATGAGGTCCACCTAAGCAGCAAGGGCCTGGGGAGCATTCCTTAGAAGGTTAATCTTTGCATCCTTCAAGGAAACATCCCTTGCCAATTTTTCAATTCTACTATTTACGGATGCAAGTTTTCTGTCAATGTTTCTTAGCTCTTT